>WOXC01009801.1:0-84030 GCA_011680675.1 Gymnobelideus leadbeateri | reverse complement strand
TTTCACTGATTTTTGATGGCTTATAGAGCACTTAGCTTCTACTTGTCCAATTCTAATTTTTAATGAATTGTTTTTCAGTTATCTTTTGTACCTCCTTTTCCACTTAATAAGTTTTACTTTTTAAGCAGTTTTCTTCAATGATTTTTTTTTCCATTTTGTTGATTGAATTTTTCATTTCAATTTTCATTTCTTTATTTTCAATTATTTTTCAGCAATTTTAGTTGTTTCAATTTTTCTTCTATCTCTCTAATTTGACTTATAAAATCCTTCTTGAGGTCTTTGAAGAAGGTTTTTTTGACTTGAGACCAGTTCATATTCCCCTTTGAGGTTTCAGATGTAGGTACAATGACAATGCTGTCCTCTTCTGAATTTGTGTTTTGATCTTCCCTCTCCCTATACCAAGGATCTATGATCTTTGCTTTCCTAAGTTGCTTTTTGCTTATTGTGTTTGTCTTTTTCCTGGCTTTTAAAGCTGATCTCTGCTACTAGGGTACAGGAGTCTCTGTCCCATGCTTCCTGTGATGGGAACTAGGAGTCTGGTTACTGGCTTTGTGTGCTGGGGCTTCAAGTTCATGCAGCTGGAAGTTGTAAAATGCTGTAATTTACCTGATTCTGAACTAGAGCTGATGGTGGTGGCTGCTGCCTGCTGAGGCCTTGTGAGGTCTTTCATTATTTCCCCCGGGGTCACACTGAAGCTCACAAGATGAGGTGTAAGGGAGGGGCGGTCTGATTGCTGGAGATCTCCTCCCTGGGCGCTGCATCTGAGGAAGGAGAAGCTAAGCCACAGATGGACAGCTGTCTGCAGTGCAAGTGGTGGTTCTCTGTGCTGCTACCCTGTGATTCCCTTGGTGGAGTGAAGGCCCGGGGATGGGGAGAGGGGTGGGGTGGTGAAAGGGGAGGGTCCTGCTGTGGCCATTTGCCAGCTCCACTACGCTGGGGCTCAGGATCTCCTGCTGTGCTGATGGGGGGGGGGGGCGGGGGGGGCTTGCTGCCGGCTTGTCTGGATTCTTCCTGTCCTGTATGGTCTCCCTTCAGCCACAGAAAGAGGGACCTTTCCTGTTAATCCCCCTAGCCTCATAAGCTAAAAAGCTGCTGTACCCTGTCTTTCTGCTGGCTCCACTATTCCAGGATTTTTCCTGGTGTGGCATTTTCTGGGTTTTTCAAGGTTAGGAAAGGAGAGTGGGAGTGACTTACTGCTTGCTCCACCGTCTGGCTCCTGGAAGCCTGGGCTTATAGTTTTTAATCCACTTTGCCCTCTGCTTCCATTTAATGGGAGTTCATTACATTCACAGGCACAGTTATGATTGCTATCTATGGCTTTCTCTTCATCCTATCCCCCAACCCATCTATGCTTTTGTCTCCCTTTTCTACCTTTTCCTACCTTTTGACCACCACCTCTCTCTGTCTGCCCTCCGTTTTATCAGCCTCCTCCCTCTTCTTCTTCTTTACCTTACTACTTCTTTCCTCCCTTCTACCCTCCCCTTTTCTTTCCCTTTCTCCCTCCTACTTCCTATAGAGTAAACTATATTTCTATACCTAACTGATTATGTTATTCCCTCTTTGAGTCAAATCTGATGAGCGTAAGGTTTAAACAATGCCCATCTTCCTCCTCCTTCTTTCTTTCTACTGTAATAGATTTTTGTACCTTTTCATGTGATATAATTTACCCTTGTCTGTCTCTTCTTCTCCTTTTCTCCCAGGACAATTCATTTTCACCACTTAGACTTTTTATCATCATATCAAAGTCAACTTATACCTATATCTTACATCTATGTATACTCCTTTTATGTCATAACAATGGTACAGTTCTCGAGTTACAAAGTCATTTTCTCTTGTGTGGTGGTTTATTAATAGCATGTTATTTTTATTTCCTATTTACCTTTTTATTCCTCTTTTGAGTCTTGTGTTTAAAGATCAAATTTTCTGTTAATCTCTGATCTTTACTGCAGGAAGGTTTTAAAGATCCCTATTTCATCAAATATCCATCTTCTCCCCTGAAAGTTTATGCTCAGTTTCACTGTGTAGCTGATCCTTGATTGTAATCCTTTGCCTTATGGAATATTGTATTCTAAACCCTCCAATTTTTTAACAAAGAAGCTGCAAGGTCCTGCATAATCTCGACTGTGGTTCCCTAGCATTTAAATGGGTTCTTTCTGCCTGCTTGCAGTATTTTCTCTTTGACCACGTAATTTTGGAATTTAGTTCCAATATTCCTTGGAATTTTCAATTTAGGATATCTTTCAAAAGGTGACTAGCAGATTCTTTCAATGACTATTTTACCATCTGGTTCTAGGACCTCAGAGTAGTTTTCCTTGATAATTTCCTGAAAGACACTATCTAGACTCTTTTATTCAGCATGGTTTTCAGGTAGAACAAGAATTTTTTTTTTTAATTGTCTTTCCTGGATCTATTTTCCAGGTCAATTGTTTTATCAATGAGGTATTTTACATTTTCTTCTATTTTTTCATTCTTTTGCTTATGTTTGACTGATTCTTGATATCTCATAGAGTCATTAGCTTCTACTTGTCCAATTCTGATATTTAATAAATTGTTTTCTTCTATTAGATTTTGTGCCTCCTTTCCATTTTACTTTTTTTTAAACAAATGCTTTATTAACTTCTGTTTTACATCATTCATTTCTGCCAGATTTTGAGTTACAATCATTTTCCCCCTGTTATTCCCCTACCCAACCTCCCAGAATAGCAGTCCCACAAGATATTGCTTCCTCCAGTCTGCTCTCTCCCATACCTTCTCCCATACCCCCTTTGACTTTTCCATTAGAGGAAGGTGAATCTTTGTGTCCCAATGCCTGCACATCTTATCTTCCTATTACAAGCAAAAGAGTATTAATAACAGTATTTATATATATTTGAAACATTTAATGTTAAGACCTCGAATTTCAGATCCATTTCCTTCCTCCCTTGTCACCCATTCCCTCTGGGCAGATAAGTAATTCAGTATATGTTGTACATGTCTAGCTATGCAAAACATTATCATAGTAGATATATTGTACGAGGCTGCTTATAGTTCCCTCCCACTCATCCCACCCCCCACCTGGTCCATTCCCTATATGATCCTGTCCCTCTTCTATAGTGGGTACTTCCAACCTCCCCTCCCCCCAAGGATGCCCTCCCATCAATCATCCCTCCTCTCATCCCCTTCCCCCTATTCTGCTGCAGGTTGAGATATTCCATTTAGTATGTATGTCATTCTCTCCCTGAACCAAATTCAATGAGAATGTGGATTTGCCTTTTTTTTCCCTTCCTATTCTCCACCTCCCTTGCAACCACTTCCCCTTGCTTCTTCTACATGGGATAGTTTACGCTACCCTGTCTCTCCCCATCTCCTCTTGCCACTTTCCTCTCTCACCTCATAATTTCATCCCTTGAGTATCCTCCCTTCCCAACAAATTCAACCTATGCTCTCTATCCATATATAACTGTAACCATATACACACACATTCACATATGTATTCATATGACCACACACCCTTCTTCCATTATTTTCATAGTGAGAAAGATATCATCAGTCACAGTTATTGCTTTTCCATATAGGAATGTAAATAGTTCAACTTTGATAAGTTCCTTTTGATTTCTTTTCCCTGATTACCTTCTCAGCCATCTCTTCCTTCTTGTGTCTGGATGTCAAATTTTCTATTCAATTCTGGTTTTTTCCTCAAGAATGCTTGAAAGTCCTCTATTCCACTGAATGACCATATTTTCCCCTGAAACAATATACTCAGTTTTGCTGGGTAGGTGACCCTTGGGTTCATTCCCAGTTCTTTTGCCCTCTGGAATATCATATTCCATGCCCTTCGATCTCTCAGTGTAGAAGCTGCCAGGTCCTGGGCTATTCTGATTGTGTTTCCACAATATTGAAATTGTTTCTTCCTGGCTGCTTGTAGTATTTTCTCCTTGATCTGGGGATTCTGGAACCTGGCTATAATATTCCTGGGAGTTTTATTTTTGGGATCTTTTTCAGGAGGTGATCTGTGGATTCTTTCAACCTCTATTTTGCCCTCTGGATCTAAAACATCAGGGCAATTTTCCTTGAGAATTTCTTGAAGGGTGATTTCTAGGTTCTTTCTTTGATCATGGCTTTCAGGTAGTCCAATAATTTTTAAATTGTCTCTCCTGGATCTATTTTCCAGGTCAGTGGTTTTTCCCATGAGATATTTCACATTGCCTTCTAATCTTTCGTTTGTTTGGATCTGCTTAACAGCATCTTGATTTCTCATAAAGTCATTAGCTTCCATTTGCTCCAGTCTAACTCTGAAGGAATGAATATCCTCAGTGAACTTTTGAGATTCTTTTTCCATCTGGCAAATTCGACTTTTTAAGGCATTCTTCTCCTCATTGCCCTTTTGGGCCTCCTTTGCCATTTGAGTTAGTCTATTTTTTAAGGTGTTGTTTTCCTCAGTCAGGCTGTTGACCCTCATTTCATACTTTTCCTGCATCCTTCTCATTTCTCTTTCCAATTTTTCCTCCACTTCTCTTATTTGATTTTTAAAGTCCTTCTTAAGGTCCTCCATGGCCTGCAACCCGCTCATGTTTTCCCCTGGGGCTTTTGGAGCAGGACTTCTGACTTCACAGTCCTTTTCCCACTCTATGCCCCCAAAATAGGAGTCTAGGGTTGCATTTTTTTGTTTCCTTTGCCTTGGCATGTTGCCACTTAATTGCTTGACTTTTGGGCTTGTTGCCACACTATGGCTTTAAGGCCAGATAGAGGAATTTTTGTCCTGAACGTGTGGGGGGCAACTTCCATTTCTGGCAAGCTGTAAACCCACCCACAACTTCCACCCTAGATCACAATCCAGATCCAGGGAGGTTAAAGCAAGAGTGATTACCCCCAAGACTGATCGCTGGATCTCCCTACAATTTGCAGGCTGGGAGCCGGAGCTGCCTCTGAAAACTACAAAATGGTGTGTCTCCTCAGAGGCTTCTAGCCCCCAGGGGAGGAAGCCGACGCATTCCCCAAATACTGGTCCCAAAGTCCATGGGACACTAACCTCTTACTTTGTCCTAGGCATGTCTATGTTGATAATTCTGGATTCGCCACAGCTGCTGGTGTTCTGGGGTTCCTCCAGCTGGCTGCTGGCCCTGCCGCCCTGGGGCTAAAACCTCGGCTCATGCGGACCTGGGCTAGGCTCGGCTCCCTGCACTCTGCGTGCTGCACACTGCCAGGTCCCAGACCACTATGCTGGTCCTTCCTGCAGGGCTGCTGGGCTCTCCTCAGCGGGAGGTTAGCTTCTCTGTGTCGTTCTGTGGGTGCTGGGGCTCCAGAAGTTGTTCAGAGTCCCCTTTTACATAGTTTGGGGGGAATCTGGGGGCAGAGTGGCTTGGATGAGCTGTATCTACTCCGCCATCTTGGCTCTGCCCCCTCCATTTTACTTTTTAAGTAGTTCTCCTTTTCAGTGGGTTTTTGTGACTCCTTTTACATTTTTCCAATTCTACATTTTTTTTTTCTTTGAGGGGTAAAAGTAGGGCAATTTGGGTTAAGTGACTTGCCCAAGGTCACATGGCTAGTAAGTGTTAAGTGTCTGAGGCTGGATTTGAACTCAAGTCCTCCCGACTCCAGGGCCAGAGCTCTCTATTCACTTCACCACCTAGCTGCCCCTTCAATTCTACTTTTTAAGGAATTGTTTTACTCAGTATACTTGTTTTCCCATTGTATGTTTGAAGGACTTGTTTTCTGCAGCCAAATTTGTCCTTTTTCCAAGTTATTGATTCTCTCTTGTATTCCTTTCATTTATTTTCCCAATTTTTCTTCTAGATCTCTTATTTGACTTTTAAAATCCTTCTTGATTTCTTCTAAGAAGACTTTTTGGGCTTGAAACCAGTTCATATTCCCCTTTGAGTTTTCAGATGTGGGTATGTTGACAGTGTTGTCCTCTTCTGAATTTATTCCTTAATCTTCCCTGTTCCCATAATAAATATCTATGGTCATTGTCCATTTTTGTTTTTTGCTCTTGGTGTTTGCCTGTTTCCTGGCTTTAAATCTGAGCTCTCCTGCTGGAGCAGAGGGCACGCTGACCCAGACTTCCTGTGCTGGGGGCCAGGGACCTGCTCACTGCCCACTTTGTGTGCTGGGGCCTAAGCTGCTAGCAGCTGGGGGCTGGGAGGCATCTGGCAGTTTACCTGGTGCTGTACTGGGGTCTGCCACATTGGATCTCTCAGGGTGTGGGTAGAGAGTCTGACCCCTGGTGGATGCCTGCCCGCATGGACTGCATTAAAGCACTTGAATGTTTGACTACTTTAGGACCTCTACCAGCCTGAAGCTGTGGCTCCTAGAGTTGTGCTTCCTGGAGTTGTGCTTCAATACTGGGAGATTTGGCTGCTGGAGAATGCAGGCACATGTGGTTTTCTGAGCTTGTGTCTACTGATCCCCATGTCTGAGGCACTCAGGGCTGTTGATGTTGTCACTTGCCCGATCCACCACCCTGGGGCTCAGTATTACCCCCTGGTTTGCTGACATGGGGTTTGCTGTTGGCTTGCTGGGATGCCTCCCATTCTGTACTGCCCCCCTCCCCCACTGCCAGATTGAGAGTGACCTTTCCCATTAAACCCCAATCTCCCTGAACTACAAGACTGCTGCACTCCATATTTCTGCTGGCTCAGCTGTTCCAGGGTTTTTCCTTTGGTAATATTTTCTGGGCTTTCAGAGGTCAATAAGTATGGGTAAGAGTGACTTACTTCTTACTCTGCCATCTTGGCTCCTGGAAACAACAGATGAAACAAAAAATCTTATAAAAATTAATGCTACACATTTTCCTAATATGTAACTGGGAGGAAAATAAAATATTATTACATTTAATAAAATAAAATAAATCCACCAGTAAGGAATTAAGTATCAGAGGTAAAGCAATTATAGATTACACAGGGGAGGAGAAAGCAAGAAAACTAATGAAGCAACAGCTTAAGGAATTAACTGTGGAAAATGCTAATCTTTAGAAGCTTTCTCAGTCTCCATGCTCAGGTAGGGCTGACAAACTAAGATCCACATTTATGCTTTGGACCTACTAAAGAATTTCTCCCCTACTACAGAGGCTCTGCCAGTACATACTGCCTTTGCCCTTACCCTTAAACAAAGTCTTGTTGCAAAACAGCAACAACAAACATTAACTCTATCTAGCCTTGGAAGAAGAAGGAGGAAAATAGAGATTAATGAGTTTATTTTTGCCTGGGGTTGCTCCTAATTTATGAAACCTCAAGACTACAGAAACTGACTTGAATAATCAACCCAACCCTGCCCAAACCTATGGAAAGAAGACACTAATTCAGGATAGGAAAAACAAACAAAGAAATAAAAACAGAATTGAGGCAAAAAGCCAATATTCATGGTTTTAGTAAGTCTGAAGAAAAGGAGGATGGAGTCCAGTTGGGGCTAATACTGTCTCCTCAAAAGCTATTTGAGGAAACAAATTAGTCTCTAATGAAAAGTAAAGGTAACAATGTGAGAGTTGCTGATATAGAATAGTGGTCCTGTTTCAAGAGGTGTATCCAGAATCAAAAGAGGGGAGTCAAAATGTAATAGAAGGAATTTTTTTAAAACATGAAAACACAAAAACAAAAACAGAAAGGCTACTAAAATTAAAAGAATGGGAACTTAATCCTCTAAAAAATTACAACCGGGGGCAGCTAGGTGGCACAGTGAATAAAGCAACTACCCTGGAGTCAGGAGTATCTGAGTTCAAATCTGGCCTCAATTAACACTTACTAGCTATGTGACCTTGGCCAAGTCACCCAATCCCAACTGCCCTGCCTTCCCCCCACCAAAAAGCATAAAAAATAAAAGATTACAACATTTTCTAAATAAATACAAATTGGACCATAAATATAAATAAATATAAATATAAATTGAATGTCTAAAGAAATACAGAGGATGGCAGAGCCAAGATGGTGGAGTAAAAGCAGGGACTTGCTTGAGCTCTCCTCCAAACCTCTTCAAATACCTGTAAAAATAACTCTAAACAAATTCTAGAGAAACAGAATCCACAAGATGACAGAGTGAAACAAATTTCCAGCCCAAGACAACCTGGAAGGTTGGCAGGAAAGGTCTGTTGTAGCAGTCTGAGAAAAGAGCCCAGTCCAGCATGGGCCACATGCCAGCAGAGATGGAGCCAGAGCAGGCCTCAGGGGACTAAATGACTGGCAGTTATGGTTTCAAGACTTCTCAACTCACAGTCACCAAAGGCAAACTAGAAAGTAAGTAGGAAAAGTCTGTTGGACCTGAATGAGATAGAAACATGGTCTGGTCCCAGGCCCATGGCAGTTGCATCAGCAGTGGCTGTTTCCAGAGATCTTGGCCTACAAATAGTAGGGGGCTTGAGCTGCTGATCAGAGGTGAATTGCAGGGATCTCATTGCTGGCATTGAAGAAGGATTCTCCCATACCCCTCCAAATTTCCAGTAGGGTATGGTAGATCTCTATGCCCCAGTACCTGTATATCTTATTCCCCAGTTACTTGTAAAGTAATTGTAATAATAGTACATATATATATATATATATGTATGTATATATATATGTATATATATATATATATATATGTATATGTGTATATATTTAAACATTTGATTTTACAACTTTGAATTCCAGATTCATTCCCTTCCTCCCTTGTCACCCACTCTTACTGGGAAGATAAGCAATTCAATATAGGTCCATGTATACCCATGCAAAAAATGTCCACAGTGGATATATTTTAAAAGACTGAATATATTTTCCTCCCTCCTATCCCACCTTCCATGTGCTCTATTCTTTACTTTGATTCTCTGTCCTTTTCAAAAGTGGGTGCTTCCAACTTCCCTCCCCCCCAAAACAGTCTTCTCTTTCATCATGCCCCCTCTCATCCCCTTCCCCTCTACCATCTTGTAGGGTGAGATGCCCTATTTACTGTGTATATCATTCCCTCCCTAAGCCAAATTTAATGAGCATAAGGTTGAACCACTCCCTTTTGCCTTCCTGTTCTTCCCCTCCATTGTAGCCATTTTCTCTTGCCTCTTCTTTATGACATAGTTTACCCCATTCTGTCTCTCCCCATCTCTTCTCATTATATTCCTCTCTCACCTCTTAATTTCACCTTTTAAGTATCATCCCTTCCTATTCAATTGGTCTTGTGCCCTCCATCTATGTATACCTATCTATACACATATATACACACACTCTCATATGTATTCAAATGCCCATATACCCTCCTATATAAACATAGATATATATGTATATATGTATATGTGTATATGTGTATATATATATATATATATATGTGTGTGTGTGTGTGTGTTTGCATGTGTGTGTGTGGTTGTATATATATATACATATATATACACATTACTATTCTCTTCAACTATTCTCATACTGAGAAAAGTTTCATGAGTTCCAATTATTGTTTTTCCATGAAGGAATGTAAATAGTTCAACTTTGATAAGTTCCTTATGATTTCTTTTCTCTGTTTACCTTCTCATGCTTCTCTTGCTTCTTGTATCTGAATGTCAAATTTCCTATTCTACTCTGGTTTTTTCATCAAGAATGCTTGAAAGTCCTCTTTTCCACTGAATGACCATATTTAACCCAAACATGATACTCAGTTTTGCTGGGTAGGTGACTCTTGGTTTTATTTCCAGCTCCTTTGACCTCCACAATATCATATTCCAAACCCTTTGTTCCCTCAGTGTAGAAGCTGCCAAATCCTGTGTTATCCTGATTGTGTTTCCACAATATTCAAATTGTTTCTTCCTGGTTGCTTTAATATTTTCTCCTTGATCTGGAAACTCTGGAACTCTGGAATCTGGCTGTAATATTCATAGCAGTTTTCTTTTGGGGATCTTTTTCAGGAGGCAATCTGTGGATTCTTTCAACCTCTATTTTGCCCTCTGATTCTTTTTTTTTTTTTGCTTTTTTTTTTTTTGGAGGGCAATTGGGGTTAATTGACCTGCCCAAGGTCACACGGCGAGGTTTTGTTGTTGTTGTTGTTGTTTGTGTGTGTTAAGTGGCTGAAGCTGGATTGGAACTCAGGTCCTTCTGACTCCAGGGCTGGCCTCTACTCACTGCGCCACCTAGCTGCTCCTTGCCCTCTGATTCTAAAATACCAGGGCAATTTTCCTTGAAAATTTCTTCAAAGATGATTTCTAGGTTATTTTTTAAATATGATTTTCAAGTAGTCCAATAATTTTTAAATTATCTCTCCTGGATCTATTTCCCAGGTCAGTATGTTTTCCAATGAGCTATTTCACATTGCCTTTCATTTTTTTCATTTGTTTGGATCTGTTTAATAGTATCTTGATTTCTTATAGTCATTAGCTTCCATTTGCTCTAATCTAATTCTGAAGGAATGATTCTCTTCAGTCAGCTTTTGAGATTCTTTTTCAATCTGGCAAATTCAGCTTTTTAAGGCATTCTTCTCCTCCTTGCCTTTTTAAGCCTCTTAATGGCATTTGAGTTAGTCTATTTTTAAGGTGTTATTTTCTTCAGTCAGGTTGTTGAATCTCATTTCATAATTTTCTTGCATCGTTCTCATTTCTCTTCCCAATTTTTCCTCCACTTGTCCTATTTGGTTTTCAAAATCCTTCTTATGGTCCTCTATGTCCTGTAACCAGCTTGTATTTTTCTTGGAAGATTTTGGTGCAGGAAGTTCTGACTTTGTTGTCTTCCTTCTGTTCCATGCTTTTGTACTTTTCATCCCCAAAATAGGAGTGTAAAGTTGGATTGCTCTGCTTGCTTTGCCTCCTTTCCCTGCTCATGTTGCCACTCAATTACTTAACTTTTGATATTTTTTTTCCACAGTAGGACTCTGCTACCAGACAGGGGAGCTTTGTCGCAAATGCTGGGGTTTTCTCAGTTGCCAAAGGTATTAGTTGGGTGCCCTCTCTGAAGCCTCCACACACCCTGAAAGCTAGTCACACATTCCAGGACCTCCACTATAGACTGCCATCCAGATCCAAACAGGTTAAAGCAAGAGTGATTATGCCTAAGGCTTGTTGCTTGGTCCCTCTACTGTCTTCAGTACAGGAACCACATGGTGGTGGCTGCATGGCCATGGAGCCTCAGCAGCTTCTCCCCCCAAGTAATCAAGGCAGGACCACCCTCCCAAACTACTGGATCCCAAAGTCCACACTGCACTGACAATTCAATTTGTCCATAGCAATTATGGGTTGATAATTCTGGAAACCATCACAGCTTCTGGTGATCCGAAGTCCCTCCAGCCAGGTTCTGGTCAGGCTACCCTGGGGCTAAGACCTCTGGCTCGAGTGGGACTGGGTTCATCTCCCAGAGTGCTTTGCTGGCCACTTCCTGCTGGCTTGCCAGGCTGTCCTCAGTAGGAGTTTAGCCTTTTTGTTCATTCTGTGGGTTCTGTAGCTCCAAGGTTTTTTCAGAGTCAACTTTTACATTAATTGGAGAAGGTGGAAACTGGAGCCCAATGAAAGTACTTTTTCTACTCTACCATCTTGACTCTGCCCTACTACAGCCTTTCTTAAAACAATAAATAATAGATATCTAAAATTATCAGCAAGCATCAGTAAAAAAGATGATAAACTACAAGCCTTCCCAACAAGATCAGGAGTCAAGGAAGTATTATTATTATATGTTGCATTAGAAATACTAGCTATAGCAATAATACAAGAAGAAATAAACTGAATGAATAAAAATAGGCATTGAGGAAACAAAATTATAATTTTTCAAATTATATGCATACTTAGAGAATCCACTAAAATTATTGAAATAATTAATAACTTTAACAAAGTGCCAAGTTACAAAATTAGTCAATGCAAACCATCAGATAATATAAAATACTTGGGAGTACCCCTGCCAAAACAAATCAAAGAACTATGAATATAGTTACAATATATATATACATACATATATATATATATATATATATATATATATGTACTTTTCACACACATAAAAACATATCTAAATAATTGGAAAAATATCAATTTCTCATGGGTAGGCTGAGGAAATATGATACAAATGAGAATTCTAACTAATTAATTTACTTATTCAATGCCATATCAATAAGCTATAAAACATTATTTTATAGAGCTAGAAAAAAGAACTTCATGAAATTCACCTTAAAGAAAAAAAATCAATATCCATGGAATCAATAAAAAAGAAGGGTGTGAAGAAAGCCATCCAAGTAGTGCCATATTTCAAACTATATTACAAAGTATTAATTATGAAAAAAATCTTGAATTAACTAAGATACAAAGTGGTATATCAGTGGAATATATTAGGTATATTTATAGCAATAAATGACCATACTAATCTAGTGTTTGATAAAACCAAAACCAAAGATCCAAGATTTTGGTGCAAGAATGCACCACTTGCCAAAAAAAAAAAAAAGAATTCTTGAAAGTGATTTGGCAGGAACTTGGTGTAGACGAGTACCTTACACTGTATACCAAACAGTGATCAAAATGAGTAAATGATTTAGATAGAAAAGGTTATACCTTTAGTAAATTAGGGGAGTATTAAAAATTTGTTTGTCAGATATATGAATAGGGAAGAGTTTATGATTAAAAGAAGAGATAAAGATAATAGAGAAATAAATTGGATAATTGTAATTATATTAATAGTTTTTGCACAAGCTAAACTAATGCAGCCAAATTTAGAAAGAAAGTGGGAAAATAGATTAAATTTCTTTGATACAGGCCTCATTTCTAAAATATCTAGAGAATTAAGCAAAATTTTTAAAATGAGTCATCCCACAACTTATAAATAGTCAAACAATATCAAAAGCCAGGTTTAAGAAGAAATTAAGATTACTGATAATTACATAAAAGTACTCTAAATCACTTTTTTTATCAAATGCTTTATTAACTTCTGGTTTACATCATTCATTTCCATCAGATTTTGAGTTACACTTTTTCCCCATTTTTGCTCTACCCACCACTCCAGAATAGCAGTCCCACAGGATATCCCCTCATCTAATCTGCTCTCTCCCATCTCTTCTCCCATACCCCCTTTGACTATTCCAGTAGGGCAAGGTGAATCCTGGTACCCCAATGCCTACAAATCTTATCTCCCAATTATATGTAAAATAGTATTAATCATAGTATTTATATATTTTTAAAAATTTGATTTAAAAAGAAAGATAAGCAACTCAATATATACTGTACATGTGCAGCTATGCAAAACATTACCATAGTAGATATATTGTAAAAGACTGACTATATTTCCCTCACTCCTATCCCACCTCCCACCTGGTCCACTCCCCACTTTGGTCCTGTCCCTTTTCAAAAGTGGGTGGTTCCACCTTCCCTCCCAAGCCTATCCTCCCTTCCATTGTCCCCCCTCTCATCCCCTTCTCCCCTTCTCTCCTGTAGGGTGAGAAACGCTATTTAGTATGTATGTCATTCTCTCCCTGATCCAAATTCAATGAGTATAAGGTTTTGCCTTTTTGCCTTCCTGTACTTCCCATCCCTTGTAGCCATTTTTCCTTGCTTCTTCTATATGACATACTTCACCCCATTCTGTCTCTCCACATCTCCTCTCATTATATTCCTCACACACCTCTTAATTTCACATTTCAAGTATCATCCCTTCCTATTAAATTCAGCCTGTGCCCTCCATCTATGCATACCTGAAAACATATATGTATACATTCACATATGTATTCATATGCCCATATACCCTTCTTCAACTATTTTTATACTGGAAAAAGTTTCATCAGTTACAGTTATTGTTTTCTCTGTAGGAATGTAAAGAGTTTAACTCTGATAAGTTCATAATGATTTATTTTCCCTGTTTATCTTCTCAAGCATCTTTTGCTTCTTGTATCCGAATGTCGCATTTTCCATTCAACTCTGTTTTTTTTCCTCAAGAATGCTTGAAAGTCCTCTATTCCACTGAATGACCATATTTTCCCCTGAAACATGATAATCAGTTTTGCTGGGTAGGTGATTCTTGGTTTTAATCCCAGCTCCTTTGCCCTCAGGAATATCATATTCCATGCCCTTTGATCCCTCAGTGTAGAAGCTGCCCTATCCTGTGTTATCCTGATTGTGTTTCCACAATACTGATAGTGTTTCTTCCTGGCTGCTTGTAATATTCTCTCATTGATCTGGGAATTTTGGAACCTGGCTACAATATTCCTACGAGTTTTCTTTTTGGGATCTTTTTCAGGAGGTGATCTGTGGATTCTTTCAACCTTTATTTCCCCCTCTGGGTCTAAAACATCAGGGCAATTTTCCTGGAGAATTTTTTGAAGGGTGATTTCTAGATTCTTTCTTTGATCATGGTTTTCAGGTAGTCCAATAATTTTTAGATTGTCTCTCCTGGATCTATTTTCTAGGTCAGTGGTTTTTCCCATGAGATATTTCACATTGCTTTCTATTCTTTCATTTGTTTGGATCTGTTTAACAGCATCTTGATTTCTCATAAAATCACTAGCTTACATTTGCTCCAACCTAATTCTGAAGGAATGATTCTCTTCATTGAGCTTTTGAGATGATTTTTCTATCTGGCAAATTAGGCTTTTTAAGGCATTTTTCTCCTCATTGCCTTGTTGAGGATCTTTTGCCATTTTTGTTTGTATATTTTTTAAAAATTTTTTTTGCTTTTTTTTTAGGGCAATTGGGTTTAAGTGACTTGCCCAAGGTCACACGGCTAGTTTGTGTGTGTGTGTGTGTGTGTGTGTGTGTGTGTGTGTTAAGTGTCTGAGGCTAGATTTTAACTCAGGTCCTCTTGACTCTAGGGCCAGGGCTCTATTCACTGTGGCACCTAGCTTAGTATGTTTTTAAGGCTTTATTTTCTTCCGTCAGGTTGTTGCCTCTCACTTCATATATTTCTTGCATAGTTTTCATTTCTCTTCCTAATTTTTCTTCCACTTCCCTTATTTGGTTTTCAAAATCCTTTCTAAGCTTCTCTATGGCTTCTTAACCGGCTCTTATTTTTCTTGGAAGCTTTTGGTGTAGGAGATCTGGCTTTGTTGTCTTTCTCCTATTCCTTGCTTTGTTCTTTTTCATCCCCAAATTAGGGGTCTAATGTCAGATTGCTCTACTTTCTTTGCTTCCTTTGCTTGCTCATGTTGCCACTCAATTACTTGACTTCTGAGCTTTTTGCCACAGTAGAACTCTGCTACCAGAGAGGGAAGCTTTGTCCCAAATAGCTGGGATTTTTGCAGCTGCTGGAGCCTTTGGTTCTGTGCCCTCTCTGAAGCCTCCACACTCTGGCAAGCTGGTCATGAACCCCAGGACCTCCACCCTAGACCACAATCCAGATCCAAGCAGGTTAAAGCAAGAGTGATTACCCCTCAGATTGATTGCTTGCCCCCGTACAATCTGCAGGCTGGCTGACACACATCAGTTTCTTCTCACCCCAAAGTCCACACTGCACTAACCTCTCACTTTATCCTTAGCATCTGTGGGTTGATAATTCAGGAAACCACCAAAGCTGCTGGTGATCTGAAGTCCCTCCACTCAGTGGCTGGTTGTGGCCACCCTGAGGCTAAAACCTCTGGCTCACATGGGGCTGGACTGCCAGAGCTCTGTGCTGGCCCATTCATGCCGGCCTGCAGGGCTCTCTTCAGTGGAAATTAGTTTCTCCTTGCCATTTTCTGGGTTCTGTAGCTTCAAAGTTTGTTTAGAGTCATTTTTATATGAATTGGAGGAAGTGGGAGTGCATCCAAGCAGAAGTCCTGTTTCTACTCTGCCATCTTGACCCCACCCCCAATGACCTTTTTTTTTTCTTATAAATTTGACTCAGTTCTTTATATATTTAAGAAATGATGCCTTTATAAGAAACACTGGCTGTAAAAATATTTGCCCATCTTTTTACTTTCCTTCTAATCTTGGTTGCATTGAGTTCTTATAAAATCTTTTAAATTTAATATAATCAAAATTACCCATTTTGCATTTCATAATATTCTCTTGTTTGAGAGAGAATTTTTTCATAAACTTCCCTTTCACATAGAACTGATGGGTGTACTATTCTTTGCTCTCCTCTTTTGCTTATGGCCAAATAGTTTTCATGACTGCTGCTTTGTAATGTAGCTTTTTTAAAAATCTAATATGGGCAGGCCCCAGTCCTTTGCATTTTTTACTATTTCCCCTGATATTCTTAATTTTTTGCTCTTCAAGATGAGCTGTTATTATTTTTTCCAGCTCTATAAAATATACTTTTGGTAGTTTGATAGGTATGGTCCTAAATATGTGAATTGTTTTAGGTACACTTGTCATTTTGTTGTATTAGCTCAGCCTACCCACGAGTAATTGTTCTTTAACTGTTTGGTAGAATTTAGTTGCAAATCCTTCTGATATTGGAGATTATTCTTTAGGGAGTTCATTGCTGGCTTTTTAAATTTCTCTCTTTTTTTTCCTAAAATGGGGCTATTTAAGTATTTTATTTACTTTTCTGTTAATCTGGAAAATTTATATTTTTGTAAATGTTCATCCATTCCACTTAGGTTGTCAAATTTATTGACATGTACTTGGAAAAAATAGCTCCTAATTGTTGCTCTAATTTCTTCAATGGTGGTGAATTCACTCTTTTCATTTTCTTCTTTTTAAAAATAAAATTAACCAAAAGTTGATCTATTTTCTTGGTTTTTTTTACTATAAACTAGCTCTTAGTTTTATTTATTAGTTTTATAGTTTCCTTACTTTGAATTCTATTAATTTATCCTTTGAGATTCAGAATCTCTAACTTTGTGTTTAATATAGTTTTTATCTTTTTCTGGCTTTTAAAATTGCATGTCCAATTCATTGGTCTTCTCTTTCTATATTTTACTAATATAAGCATTTAGAGATATAAAATTTCCCCTACATACTTGTTTGGTAGTATTCTATAAATTTTTGTATGTTGCCTCATTTTTGTCATTCTCTTGGATGAAATTATTGATTTTTTCCATGATTTGTTGTTTGACCTATTCATATTATGCTTTTTATGATTATGAATTGTGATTGACCATTTTTGTGATTTTTATTATGATGATTTATCTAATCACAAATTGATTTTTAATCTATCTCACCATGGTCCTTCATTACATGTAATTTTTTTTTTTTGCATCATGGTCTTAAAAAGATGCCTTTAATATTTGTACCTATCTGCATTTGATTATGAGGGTTTTATGCCTTCATATAGGCCCATAGAATATATGACCCATGGGCATGTAAAAATACTTTTTTTTTAAACACTTGTTTATAAAACGTTGAGTTCTGAATTCTCTCACTTCTTCCCTCCTCTCACCATCCACCATTGAGAAGACAAACAATTCAATAAAAGTTATAAATGTGTAGTTATGCAAAACATTTCCATAGTGGTCATATTGTGAAAGACTATATTTTCCTCCATCCTATAGTACAATCATTTATTCTATTTTCTCCTTTGACCCTGTCCCTTTTCAAAAGAGTTTGCTTTTGACTATACCCACCCCCAATCTATCCTCCCTTTGAACATCCCCATTTTATCCCCTTCCCAATATTCCTCAATACCCAATCGAGTCTGTATGTTACTCCATCCTTAAACCAAATCTGATGAGAGTAAGGGTAATTCATTACCTTTCACCTCCCTGCACTTTTCTTCCATTGTGCCTGCTTTCTCTTACCTATTTTATGTGAAATAATTTACCCAATTCTATTTCTCCATTTCTCCTTCTCCCAACATATTATTCTCTCACCCCTTAATTTTATTTCTTAAATATCATCCCTTCATTTTCAACTCACCCTGTACCCTATGTCCATATAGGCACATACATAAACATATATATACACACATACATACATATACACATACATGTACATACATAAAAATATACATATATATGTATATATACATATTCCCTTCAACTATCGTAGTACTGAGAAAAATCTCATGAGCTACAAATATCATCTTTCTATATAGGAATGCAAACAGTTTAACTTTAGTAAGTCCCTTATGATTTTTCTTTCCTGTTTACCATTTCATGCTTCTCTTAATTCTTGTATTTGGAAGCCAAATTTTATGTTCAGTTCTGGTCTTTTCATCAAGAATGCTTGAGGGGGGAGGCTAGGTGGCACAGTGAGTAGAGCGTCAGCTCTGGAGTCAGAAGGACCTGAGTTCAGATCCAACCTCAGACACAATGCACACACAAACAAATACCTAGCTGTGTGACCTTGGGCAAGTTACTTAACCCCAATTGCCCTCCAAAAAGGCAAAAACAACAACAACAACAACAAAAAACAGGACTTTTGGGGTGGCAAGGTGGTGCAGTGAGTAGAGCACTGGCCCTGGAATCAGAAGGACCTGAGTTCAGATCCGGCCTCAGACACTTAACGCACACACAAACAAAAACCTAGCCGTGTGACCTTGGGCAAGTTACTGAACCCCAATTGCCCTCCAAATAGCAAAAAAAAAAAGAATGCTTGAAAGGCCTCTATTTCAATGAATGTCCATATTTTTTTCCCTGAAACATGATACTCAGTTTTGTTGGGTAGGTGATTTTTTTTAATACTACTTCCTTTGACTTCTGTAATATCATATTTCAAGCCCTTTAATCATTTAATGTAGAAGCTGTTAGATCTTGTGTTATCCTGATTGTGTTTCCACAATACTCAAATTGTTTCTTCATGACTTCTTGCAATAGTTTCTCCTTGAACTGGGAACTCTGGAAATTGGCTATAATATTATTAGAAGTTTTCTTTTTGGAATCTTTTTCAAGAGATAATCAGTAGATTCTTTCAATTGCTTTTTTACCCTCTGGTTCTAGAATATCAGGGCAGTTTTGCTTGATAATTTCTTGAAAGATGCTATAAGGCTCTTTTTTCATTATGGCATTCAGGTGGTTCAATAATTTTTAAATTTTCTCTCCTGGACCTATTTGCCAGGTCAGTTGCTTTTTTCCAGTGTGATATTTCAAATTGTCTCCTATTATTTTCATCCTATTGGATCTGTTTTATAATATCTTGATGTCTCATAAAGTCATTAGCTTCGATTTACTCCATTCTAATTGTGAAGTAATTATTTTCTTCAGTGAACATTTGAACTTCCTTTTCCATTTGACCAATTCTATTTTTAGGTTTTCTTCTCATTGGCTTTTTTAACCTCTTTCGTCATTTGAGTTAGTCTATTTTAAGGTGTTATTTTCTGCAGTGTTTTTGAGGTTTCCTTTAGCAAGTGTTAACGTATTTTTCATGATTTTCTTGCATCACTCTCATTTCTCTTCCTAATTTTCCCTCTATTTCTCTTACTTGATTTTCCAAATCCTTTTTGAGTTTTTCCATGGCCTGCAATCAGTTTATATTTTCCTTGGAGTCTTTTGATGCAGGAGTTTTAACTTTGTTGTCTTTTGGTTGTATGATTTGTTCTTCTTTTTCAACAAAGATTCTATAGTCTCTTTATTTTTATTGTCTTGACTTTTTTTTTCCAATTACTTGACTTTTGAGCTCTTTGCCAAGGTATAACTCTGCTTCCAAAAGGGAGAATGCTCTGTTATAAATTTCTGGGGTTTTGCACAGCTGTTTTCAGAGATACTTCGAGGCACCCATGAATTTTCAGTTCTTCTAAGGTTATATGATCAAAGAAGTGTTAGTGCTTCCCACTGTCTTTTCTCCGGTCTGTGAGTGACCACAGGCACTCTTTTCTGCCTCATAAATGTGAGGAGGATTCCCTCACCAAAGCTGCTACAAACTGCCACACTAGCACTCCTCTTCACCCCAGGACTGCCACCCAAGTCTGAAATCCCAGATCCAGGCAGGGTAAAGCAAGAAAAATTGCCCTCTGATCAGCCACTTGATTCCGCACCCCACCTGATCTGTGGGCCTGGAGCTCTGGAAGCAGCCATCACTGCAGCTGCTGCTGCTGCTGCTGCTGCCACTGCTACTGCCACCACTACCTCCACCAAACCAGGGCTGAGGCCAGACTATGCTCTTCTCTCACCCAGGTCCAACTGTTTCCCTCTTGGCCTTTCACTTTGTCTTTTGTGTTTGTGGGTTGAGAAATCTGGAAACCAGCACAGCTGCCAGTGATTCAGTCCCCTGAGACCTGCTCTGGCCTGGTCTATGCCAGCAGAGCTCACAAGTGACTCTGCTCCATTCTCATCCCTGTGCAAGAGAATGTACCTGTTGGCCAGCCAGACTATCTTCAGCTGGTGATATATTTCACTTTGTCATTTTGTGGGCTCTGTAGCTGAAAATTTTGTTTAGAGTAATTTTTTTACAGGTATGTAGAGGGCTTTGGGGCAAAGAGAAAACAGCTTCCTGCTTTTACTGTGCCCTTATCACCCATTCCCTCTGGGAAGATAAGCAATTCAGTATGTGTTGTACGTATATAGCTATGCAAAACATTACCATAGTAGATATATTGTCAAAGGCTGCTTATAATTCCCTCCCACCCATCCCACCCACCACCTGGTCCATTTCCTACTTTGATCCTGTCCCTCTTGGAAAGTGGGTACTTCCAACCTCCCCTCCCCCCAGAATGTGCTCCCCTCCATCAACCCCCTCTTATCCCCCTTCCCCCTACTCTCCAGCAGGGTGAGATATCCCATTTAACATGAATATCATTCTCTCCCAGCGCCAGATTCAATGAGAGTATGATTTTGCCTTTTTGCCTTCCTGTTCTTCCCCTCCCCTGTAGCCACTTCCCCTTGCTTCTTCTACATGAGATAGTTTACCCTACCCTGTCTCTCCCCATCTCCTCTTGCCACTTTCCTCTCTCACCTCATAATTTCACCCCTTAAGTATCATCCCTTCCCACCAAATTCAACCTATGCCCTCTATCCATGTATAACTGTAAACATATATACACACATTGACATATGTATTCGTATGCCCATATACACTTCTTCCATTATTTTCATACTGAGAAAGGTTTCATCAGTCACAGTTATTGTTTTTCCATATAGGAATGTAAATAGTTCAACTTTGATAAGTTCCTTTTGATTTCTTTTCCCTGATTACCTTCTCAGGCATCTCTTGCTTCTTGTGTCTGGATGTCAAATTTTCTATTCAATTCTGGTTTTTTCCTCAAGAATGCTTGAAAGTCCTCTATTCCACTGAATGACCATATTTTCCCCTGAAACAAAATACTCAGTTTTGCTGGGTAGGTGACCCTTGGGTTCATTCCCAGCTCTTTTGCCCTCTGGAATATCATATTCCATGCCCTTCAATCCCTCAGTGTAGAAGCTGCCAGGTCCTGGGCTATTCTGATTTTGTTTCCACAATATTGAAATTGTTTCTTCCTGGCTGCTTGGAGTATTTTCTCCTTGATCTGGGGATTCTGGAACCTGGCTATAATATTCCTGGGAGTTTTCTTTTTGGGATCTTTTTCAGGAGGTGATCTGTGGATTCTTTCAACCTCTATTTGGCCCTCTGGGTCTAAAACATCAGGGCAATTTTCCTTGAGAATTTCTTGAAGAGTGATTTCTAGGTTCTTTCTTTGATCATGGCTTTCAGGTAGTCCAATAATTTTAAATTATCTCTCCTGGATCTATTTTCCAGGTCAGTGGTTTTTCCCATGAGATATTTCACATTGCCTTCTATTCTTTCATTTGTTTGGATCTGTTTAACAGCATCTTGATTTCTCATAAAATCATTAGCTTCCATTTGCTCCAGTCTAACTCTGAAGGAATGAATCTCCTCAGTGAGCTTTTGAGATTCGTTTTTCATCTGGCAAATTTGGCTTTTTAAGGCATTCTTCTCCTCATTGCCCTTTTGGGCCTCCAGGGTGTTATTTTCCTCAGTCAGGCTGTGGACTCCCATTTCATACTTTTCCTGCATCCTTCTCATTTCTCTTCCCAATTTTTCCTCCACTTCTCTTATCTGTTTCTCAAGGTCCTCTATGGCCTCTAACCCACTCATATTTTCCTTTGGGGCTTTTGGAGCAGGATTTCTGACCTCAGAGTCCTCCTCCCATTCCCTGCTTCTATCCTCTTTGCCCCCAAAATAGGAGTCTAATGTTGCATTTTCTGTTGATTTTGTTTCCTTTGCCTAGGCACGTTTCCACTTAATTACTTGACTTTTGGGCTTGTTGCCACAGTAGGACTCTGCCACAAGACAGGGGAGCTTCTATCCCGAATTTTGGGGTCTTAACTTCCAGTTCTGGCAAGTTGGATACCCACCCCAAACCTCCCCCCAGATCACAATCCCATACCCCCTTCAACTTTTCCATTAGAGGAAGATGAATCTTTACAATTAGGGCAAGGTGAGTCTCTGTGCCCCAATGCCTGCACATCTTATCTCCCAATTACATGCAAAATAGTATTAATAATAGTATTTATATATATTTGAAACATTTAATTTTGAAACCTCTAATTTCAGATCCATTCCCTTCCTCCCTTTGAGGGCACTTTGAGACTGTTCTTTGACTTTCTTTGTATCCCTACCAATTAACACAATGCCCAGCACACAATAGGTACTGATTGATAGACATCTCATTTCCTTTTCTGCTATATTCTATTCAATGAAGTTATGGGGTGATCAGTTCAACTTGACTTGCCTCAAGCTCCTGCAACAATGGTGCAAGAGGGTCAGAAAAGGAGGCAGAAGGTGTCAACAATCATAGTTTTTAGTCTCTAGAAAGATTAATTTAATTTTTAGCATTGCAATTGTGAAATGTTGGCTTATTAACAATTGAAGAGTCATACTGCTAGTGGTCATGAAGGTAGCTGAAGTAGGTGCTATGAAGTGCTTAGAGCTTCATCAGACATGGAAGATGACAAGGTTATCCACTGCATTCTGGGTCATGACCACGAATACCCACCATTTTGCACCCCATTAATAATCTAGGTAAAATCATTTAACCAGTTAATGATAACTGACTTTTCGTTGAGGGCTTTTCCTAAAAGTGTATAGTAAGAATAGTTGGTAAAACATATTCCCCCTATATTTTGTGTTCCAGATTCTATCACAATTACATTAATTAAAGTAGATTCATCATATTGTGTGTCTGCCATCACAGTCATAAATGTGCTAAATGAGGAAGCATAAATGAGACTTAAGGAAACATAGATAAGAACTATACTAAAGCAAGTACACATAGAAGAGGTCCATAGTGGATATAAGATAACATAGAACATTTGAAGGGTTAATTGTTAAGATACTGGAGTGAAAGGAAAATAACTAACATTTTGTGCGGGAAGTCAGAAATTTTCTTATTACCAAAAATATGATCAACAAAATGTTAGTAATGATTAATACATATTTCTGCATTTCCTTCTCTGCAAAACCTTTACAAGAATAATCTACAAATTTATTGAGGGTATCCTTAATCAAGGTATGATAATGAAAATGACAGACTTTCAGAAATGGAATTCAGCTAAAGACTTTACAGTCACACCGTTGCCTAAAAAGGTGTAGGGAATAAAATGTCCCACTGTGATTATTGTATGCTGTTAAAAAAAAAAGCACCTTTTAACGTGGCAGATAAAATGTGTCCTCAAAGAATCTCCTTTGTCAAATTGTCTCTAATTTCTATGTTATTCCTATACTATTCTTTAAAAGATACAACCTCAGAGATAACTTTGTGGGAATACTGCCTCATTTTTTGTCATGGTATCACTGGAACCGAGCAAAATGAAAGATGTATTGTAGACATTAAATAAATCCTACTTGACTGACTGATAACTCTCTGATAATACAAATCAATTGAGGCACAAAAGAGGAATACATAGGTTTGACAAAAGTGTTGTTCACTGTCTTAGAGAATATCCAGAGGAGTATCCCAAATAGGTCCCCCTTAGAGAAGTCAAGGTTTTCCAGATTCTCCTATTTGTGGGCAACATTGTAATGATTGTATCAAACTGTGGATATGGCAGTTTCTTATATGAGAGAAATAATCTCTAAAATGAATTTGACCTAATTATTCATAAAAGCAAAAGTCAAATGGAGAAAACATTCCTATCATCCAAAGTGGTGGTCTCCAACCATTATGACTAAGTATCCAATCATGTATATTTAATTATTTATAAATTATATATGTTTACTACTCTACTTGTAGTTACGATCATTACAAAATTCATATAAAAACCTAAATTTAAAAGGATTAGATAAAGATGAAATAATATTTGATCCTCTAATCAACAGAGAGCCAAGGGAGTTTATTGAGTAGGAGAGAGAGATGGTCAGACCTGCATTTAGGAAAATTACTTTAGCAATTTTATGGAAAATAGATTGTAAACTGGATATATTTGAGAAAGGGTATTTAATAAGAGCCTTTTGCAATAGTCAAAGAGAGAAGTGACTGTGGCAATGAAGAAAAGGTAACAGATGTGAAAGATACTGTCAAAGTAAAAATGGCTTTTGAAAACTGTTGGATATATGTTGTGAAAGTAAGGAATAAAAAATTCTGAACCTGGGTAACTGGAAATGTAGTTAGTTGTCAATAGTAGTGAATTCTGAAGGAGTAGCAACTGGGGTATGGGGGAATAGAGGGAAGGGAAATACGATAAAAGTTATGCTGAAAATGACTATACAATTGAGTCATCCTATACACTCACTCTGTCACATTAAAAATTAATGGGGGAGAGAATTGGATCTTAATCACCTGGTACTATCCAGAAGATCAAGGTGTGAATATGATGAGAAGGGGAATTTTTCCAGTGGGTACCTATGCTATTGCTATTGATGTCTGGGTATTAGTAGTTAGGTATACTAATCTACCATAAGGTGCCAATGAAAAACTTAAAAGTGAGGAGATAGGGAACTTGCACAATGGAAAAAGGTGGCAGAGTTGGGGAGTGTTGGGGGATAAGCCCCAAATTTGACTATTTTGGGGGAACATAGGAGGCAACTTATCTTTCTTCCTTCAACTTGTATTTGGGGTAAGGCCTCATAATGGGCAGTTACCACTCTTATTATGTAGACCCCTAATTGTAAGTATGATATGTAATTGGAAAGATAGACCGTAGTGATACCCCATATATCTTGAATAAATACTTCAAGTGGACATTAAATGTGTCCCAGAACTAAACAGGAAGAAGAAAGAGGGCTCAATTGCCTTTTGGAATTTTCACAATGCTTTTATTGATTTGAAACTTCTCCCTTTAACAAAGACCCATCTTCTTATAGCACATATTTTTTTTTTCATGTGAGGGGAAATATGTCACTATCTCCAAAGAATTAATGTTCCAAGTAACCAGAAAAGTGACTGAGAGATGCATGATAGAAATGAGTCTATTGGATCTTATTACTGACAAAGAACTATATAGAAGAAATGGGGGTAAAATGTATAATTAGTGAAATCAGTGTGATTGGAAAATGAGATAGGCTAGTCAAGTTACAAGGTCAAAGACTGACCATGGACAACTAAGGTGTTCCAGAGTTCCCTACAAAACATTAAACATATCTAAATGAAAAACTCTTTCATATTGGGTGAATCCATTGTACAAGGATATCAATAAATGAAAAATAATTCAATGGTTGCTTTTCAGCACATTTGGAGGGAATAGTAATGTTAGTGAAGTCACAGATTGAAGAATCAAGTTTTCAAGCAATTGACAAAAAAGTCATTACAACAAAAGATAGCCCAGGTGAATTGTGTGGAAACTTTAAGCAGAAAAATCTCTGTGTCTCTCTTGTATTTCTGGTTGTGTGTGTGTGTGTGTGTGTGTGTGTGTGTGTGTGTGTGTGTGTGTGTCTTTCCTCTCCTTTTGCTAAATATATATTCCCTAAGTCCTACTTACAACAGAAAAGAGACACTAGAGTGTATTGGATAAAGCACTCGATCTGTATTCAGAAGACTTGGGTCCCTACCTGAATGCTGTTCGACACCTAACCTATGAGGTCCTCAGTTTCCTCCTCTATAAAATGAGTGATTTGACTAGATTGTAGAATGGCAGAGTTAGGAGAATCATAAAGACCATCTACACATTCAGATCTGAACAAGAATCAACTCTACAGTGTATCTAATAGTTGGACATTGAACCTTTGATTAAAGCTCTTTAGTGAAGGACAATTCATTATGTCCTGGGTAAATTCATTCTTCTTTGGGGTAAATATAATTGTTATATAAAAGGTTTTTTATTTATTTTGCTATTTTGTTTGGACATATCAAAGATAAACTTGTCTCTCTGACACTTTCATATTTTGCTCCTCATTCTGCCCTCCGAGGTTAAGTCTAATCCCTCTTTTATAGAGAGCTCTTC
The DNA here is from genome assembly GCA_011680675.1 of Gymnobelideus leadbeateri. NCBI lineage: Eukaryota > Metazoa > Chordata > Mammalia > Diprotodontia > Petauridae > Gymnobelideus > Gymnobelideus leadbeateri. Next base: position 57,978 of record WOXC01009801.1, on the reverse strand, counting down.
AGAGAGTTGAAGAAAGTTATGATGTCCCCTGCCCCTTTTCTAATCTTCTCTGAGCTAAACAACCCTAATTCCTTCAATCAATCATAACATCTTATGATCTCAAATCATTTTATCTTCTTAGTTGTCTTCCTCCTAAAACTCTCCAGCTCATTAACATCCATCCTAAAATGCATTATACAGTATACCAGATATGGTCTGCTCCTTAGATGACCTCTAAGGTCCCTTCAACATCTAAATTTATGATCCTGTGAACACCACAGGTAAGAGGCCATGAATAAAATCTCTTTTTCTAGCAAATGGAAAAGTTTCCCTAGATCTCCATACAGGTGGTCATAAGAAATATGAGCTCTTTTCCAAGGAAAAGAAAAAGATACACATGCACACAAAATTCTGAGTTAATTTGTCTTCACTGATCTTTTTTTTTGTTACTGTCAACTGCTTAGAATCACCCTGCGGATGACATGGAAACATTCTAGGGCTCCAGAGGGAGGGTGCCCAGCAGGAACTAAATTCATGCACAGTGGGCTAAAGCAATACCTACCTTGTAATTATGGTCAACAGCTGAGGGCTCGAAAGGGAGGGGGACCATGGGCATACAACAGGGAGAGAGTCAGCACAGCTGGAACTCTGTCCTCTGTTGTGGGCTATGCTTACCAGAGTCAGAGAACCCTATGTCACTGCTGACCTGATCACCCCCTTCCATTGTTCCTTAGCTTATTTAGAGAGGTTATTGCATTTTAGTAATGCCCAGTGATCCCATAGTCAAAATAGGTTTTCTAGCAAAACCTTTTCTTTTGGTCACTTGAATCTCTTCTTCATTTGGCCCTTTCAGTGAGTCTCTGTAATTGGGTTAGAGCCTTACTATTGTTGCTGTTGATAAGAAAATTAGGGTAGCCAATCAGTGCATGTGTGAAGACATCATTTGAAAAGTACCACTGAGGAGCGCATGATATACTCTTCCATCCTGTTGTTGCCTTCAGTCATCCTAAAAAAGCTGAGAAAATAATGAATGAGTGAATGAAAAGTACTAATAATCTTCTATGAACCAGGGACTATATTAGACATTTTGCACAAACACACACACACACACACACACAGAGATTGTAGATAGGTGGATAGAGGAAGTCACACACATATATACATACATACACAAACATATAGAGAGAGAGAGTGAGAGGGAGGAGAGAGAGAGAGAGAGATATATTGCATAAATATCTTAATGTACATTTCCAAAAGAAAGCTCTCTAATTACATACATGCATATTTTAAAAATGAGATGGTCTCTTTCTTTATAACATTTTATTTTTTCACAATTGTATGTAAAAGCATTGGGGATACAGACTTAAAAATGAAATAGTCCTTGGGCTCAAGGAGCTTATATTCTAACTAGAGAAATGAGAGAGAGAGAGAGAGAGAGAGAGAGAGAGAGAGAGAGAGAGAGAGAGAGAGATACACATATGTATATACAAGCATATAGATATATAAAATTATTGGTATGTAGGGAGTCCGTACCCACTCTAGTACCTCATTCCTCACACATTGATATGTGGGCACCTATTTACCTTTTAGGCTGAATCCTTCTCTCTAATCTGCTCTCACATTGGCAGGTCTAGGTGCCCAGAGAGGGACCATCACAATATAAATTACACGCACATTATCTTAATGTGCTAAGGATACAGTTATTGAGATGCACTTCATTCCCCTTACTCTCCACTTTAGCTCTTGAGCCTCTGAGTGTACTTCTATTTATACAACTAATTGCTCACAAAGATGATGCTTTCAGATCTTATAACCATTTACTTAGGAATAAGACAAAAGAAATAATGATATCATAGGTTCCCATATATCAAAACAAATGTAGCAATAACAAATATAATACAATCCACACATAAATTAAGTCATACTCTCCCAACAATGCATTTAATATATGTTTTCAAAAACTGGGTAATGCATACCATACCTGTTGGGGAAGCACATAAGGAAAACAATTCCATATAGTCAGACTAACTCAAAACTCTGTTTGAGTTTGACATTATTGATCCATTTAGGAAAATATGCATTTACATAAAGTCACTGTCTTTTAACTTGTCTGACGTTCCTTAACACTTTTCAACTAGACAAATAATCTTCTCTGTTATAGAAATGACATAACATTTACAAACTCTTTCAAATTAAAATCATCCTGAAAAGGACATTGGTGGTGGAGCCAAGATGGCAGAGTAGAAACAGCACTTCCAAGGTACTCTCTCCCACACCATTTCAAAATCATGTAAAGGGGCACTCTGAACAACTTCCGGAGCTCCAGCACCCACAGAATGACACAGAGAAGCTAACCTCCCCCTGAGGACAGCCCAGCAGCCCTGCAGGGAGTGGCCAGCATTGCTCTCTGGGAGCTGACAGCACAGTGCTCTGGGAGCCAAGCCCAGGCCTGCTTGAGCCGAAGTTTTAGCCCCAGGGCAGCTGGGCCAGCAGCCAACCACAGGGACCCCAGAACAACAGCAGCTGTGGCGATTCCATAATTATCAACACAGACATCCTAGGACAAAGTGAGAGGTTAGTGCCCTATGGACTTTGGGACCAGTATTTGGGGAACGAGACAGGCTTCTTCACTTGGGGGTGAGAAGTGGCTGAGGAGACACAGCACAGATGTCATCTTGCAGCTTCAGTTGCAGCTTCAGCTCCTGGACTGTAGGGAAATCCAGCGATCAATCTTGGGGGGTAATCGCTCTTGCTTTGACCTCAGTGGATCTGGATTGTAGTCTGGGGTGGAGGTCTTGGGGTGGGTATCCAGTTTGCCGGAGCGTGTGGAGGCTTCACAGAGGCCACCCAACTAATACCTCAGGAAGTTGTGAAGACCCCAACATTTGGGAAATATAGCCAGTCTTTTACAATATATCTTCTATGGTACTTTTTTGCATAGCTATGCATATACAACATATACTGAATTGCTTATCTTCCCAGTGGGAGTGGATGATAAGGGATGAAGGGAATGGATTTGGAATTCAAAGTTTTAAAATTAAATGTTTCAAATATGCATATATATAGTATTAATATATTAAAATTTATTAATATATATTTCAAACATATAGTATTAATAATAGTATTTATATATATATACTACTATTAATGCTATTTTGCATGTATTTTGGTGATAAGATGTGCAGGCATTGGGGCACAGAGATTCACCTTGCCCTAATGGTAACGTCGAAGGGGGTATGGGAGAAGATATGGGAGAGAGCAGATTGGATGAGGGGATATCTTGTGGGACTGCTATTCTGGGGTTGTGGGTAGGGAGAAAATGGGGAAAAATTGTAACTCAAAATCTGGCGGAAATGAATGATGTAAACCAGAAGTTAAGAAAGCATTTGTTAAAAAAAAAAGGACATTGGCAAAATAGTATACTTAATTTGACTAGAAGCCACTTTTATGTTATATAACTTCAAAGCTCATCTGGCTATAAAGTAGTTCATACAGAGATTTGCTAAGCAGAATGCTTCAAAATCTAACTCTAACCAGAGCAGATTTTGTAGCAAAATATCTCAGATTGACTCCTGGGGCAAAGCAAACAAAGTGCCCATCCTGTCCTTTACTCACTGGGATTCAGCATTATTCAAAAAGATCTCAGCACCTTATTCTACAGAGCAAAGAAGCTGCAAAATGGGTCTTCTTTCCCTTTTCTACTTTTCCCTCTAAAATCAGAGGGGGGAAACGATATCAATCAGCCCTCCAGAGAGTTCCATCTTTTATGATCTAGGAGACACTAATTGACAATACCTGTAGCTACAGTCTTGTTTCAGCTAATTGTGAATGAACAGCAAAAGCATTCTTATCAGCTGACTGCTCCAAGTGCTAGTTTGTTCAAAAGGCTCAGAAAAAAAACTGATTTTTGAATTTCTACTAATTATTTCTCTCCTGTCCACTTTTTAACCACTCCAGTTTCAGGTTCGGTCTTCTAGGCCCATAAAAATGTAAATGCTTAATCCATAGCTTCCTGTTACTTAATGCCATATGTTTCACTTATGAGGGAACAATACAAAAGAATCAGCCTATGTCCTCTAAAGAGCAATTTAAGTCTTTATATTAATACTATAGTTCACTTTCTGTCCAAAACTGTTGAAATACCATATGAGAAATGCATTTGTTTACTTATACTTTTATTTTTATTAAACCAGTGTTCTTTTCTTACCTCTTGTAAGGATCAAACCTTTCGTTTTTTGAAATATACAGTATCTTGCATGTTTTAACCATTGATTTGAAGTTTTTAAGCAAAAGTAGTTTGTTTGTTTGTTTTTTCCTGCACCTGTCAAAACTAAATGTCTTTATATGAGACTGAAGTACCTTAAAGGGATAGTATTGAATATATACATAAGAAAATCACAGTTCACAATGAATATACAATTAATGCAAAGTAATAGGAGACAGGAGGACACTAGTAGCTAGATTGTTCAGAAATAACTTCACGTAGAAGGCTGAATCCTAAAGGAAACAGACGGTTCTAAGAGGTAGAGGTGGTGAAAGAGAGCATTTGAGACATGGGAGATAGCTAGTACATAGTCATAGAGATGGGAATCATGTTACATAAGAGGATCACCAAGAACAGTCTTGATGGACTTTAGAGTATGGGAAGGAAGATAACATATAACAAAATTGGTTAATGCCAGGTTGCAAAGGACTCTAAAAGCCAAATAGATGGAGTTTATATTTGATCCTAAAAGACATAATGAGCCAGTGAAATCTTTTGAGGAGAAGAATGATATAGTCAGATCTGTGCTTTAGGAAAATTCCTTTAGAAGCTATGTGGATGATGGATTGGCGTGGGGAAAGACTTGCAGCAGGGAAACCAATTGGAAAGGGGTTTATTATTGTTGTTGCTGTTTTTGTTGTGTGTGTGTTTCAATAGTCAAAGCAGGAAGTGATGAGGGACTAAACTGTGGTGGTGGGTGTGTGAATGAATGGAGAGAAGAGACAGATGGGTGAGATATATATACACACACAAACATATATCCACATATAGATATGTGTGTGTTGTATGCGTGTATATACACATATATTGCATAAGGGAGAATAATGATGGATAATTACAAGATAGTTGTAACATAGGTGACTAGAAGTATGACTGTACCTTCTACACAAACAGGAAAGTTTGGAAGAAGGATGAGTTTTGAAGGAAAGATTAGTCATTTTGGATATGTTAGGTTTAAGATATTGATGGAACATTCCAGGATGAAATATTCAATAAGAATTTGGCAATATGAAACTGGATTGCAGGAGAGAGAGACTTCAAGTTATCTATTGATCTGTGAGTCATTTGGATAGAGATGATTATCAGATACATAGTAGTGAATAAGATCACTAGATGAAAGAGCATTAAAAGAAAAGAGAAGAGGGCGTAGTTCAGAACCTTGGAATACAACTCAAGTTAGTACAATTCATCATCTATGATGAGCTAGCAGGTGATACTGGAAAAGATAAGTCAGTTAGGGAGGAGAATCAAGAGAAAACAATGTCATAAATAAAGGAAAGAGGAAGCATTAGGAAAGAATGGTCCGTAATATCAAATGCTGAAGAAAAAGTTTTAAAAAAAGGATGAGGATTCACTCATAGTAATATGGAGGCTTTAACCTGTTCCATTTTTCTGATGTTGGCTGTTTTTTGACTTATTTAACTCATCTGGTACCCCAACCCCTATTCATAGTGGACACATCATAGTGGTACCAAATCTAGCACTGACTAAAGCCAATTATGCAAACAAATATTAAAGTTACTGAACAATTGCACTCATTTAACATTCCAGCAAAGTTATGCTTAAGATTATGCAAGCTAGGCTTCAGCAACATGTGAACTAAGAATTATCAGAATAGCAGGCTGGTTTTCAAAGAGGCAGAGGAACTAGAGATCAAATTGACAAGATTTGCTGGTTTAGGGAGAAAACGAGGGAGTTCCAGAAGAACATCTACTTCTTAAAAAACTATTAATTTATTTTTATTTTCAACATTCACTTCCACAAGATTTTGAATTCCAAATTTTCTCCCCATATTTCCCCTCCCCCACTCCAAGGTGGCATTCTGATTATTCCTTCCCCCAATCTGCCCTCCCTTCTATTGCCACCCCCCCTGTCTTCACCCCTTCCCTTTCTATTTTTCCTGTAGGACACGACAGATTTCTATACTCCATTCTATACTCCAGATGTATACTCCATATACATCTCATTTCCCTGTTACATGTAAAAACAATTTTTAATATAAAAAAAAACTTTAAACTCCAAATTCTCTCCTTTCCTCCTTCCCCACCCACTCTCATTGAGAAGGCAAGCAATTCGACATAGGGTATAAATATGTAGCCATGCAAAACACTTCCATAAAAGTGACGTCATTAAGACTAGCTATATTTCCCTCCGTGGTATCCCGCCCCCCATTTATTCTATTCTCTTCTTTTACATTGTCCCTCCTCTAAAAGTGTTTGTTTCTGATTACCCCCTCACCCAAGCTGCTCTCTCTTCTATCACCCCCTCTCTTATCCCATCCCCCTACCCTACTAGGGTAAGATAGATTTCCATACTCAATTGAATGTGTGTGTTGTTCCCTCCTTAAGCCAATTCCAATGAGTATAAGATTCATTCATTGCCTCTTACGTCTCCCCTCTTCCCATCCACTGTAAATGCTTTTTCTTGTCTCTTTTGTGCAAGATAATTTACCCCCATTCTACATCTCCCTTTCTCCTTTTATCATTCCTCTCACCCATTTGTTTTACTTTTAAGATATCATTCCTTCATATTCAGCTCACCATGTGCTATCTCTATCTGTGTGTGTATATATGTGTATGTGTGTATGTATGTATGTATGTATATATATATATATATATATATATATATATATATATTCTATATAAGTACCTGAATACTGAAAAAGGTCTCATGAATTACAAATATCGTCTTTCCATATAAGAATAGAATCCGTTCATCTTTAATAAGTCCCATTTTGGAACTTCTGGGATCCAAGATGGTACAGTAAGCAATAAGTTGCTCTCACCCAAGGAAAAATACTGGAACAGTGGAGCCAATAGAAGACAGGGTGGAGCAGTCTTGTTTTGTTTTTCTTTTTTTTAACCTCATAAGAGTAGGGAGATTAACAGGAAAGGTCCTTCTTGCTGTAACTGGAGGAATTTAAGGAATTATTTTCTTCAGTGAGTTTTTGGACCTCCTTTTCTATTTGTCTAGTTCTACTTTTTAAGGCATTCTTCTCCTTATTGGCTTTTTTTAAACCTCTTTTCCCATTTGTATTAGTCTATTTTATGGTGTTATTTTCTTCAGTATTTTGGGGGGCAGGGGTCTCCTTTATGTAGAGAGTCTCCTGTTGACTCATCTTTCATGATTTTCTTGCATCACTCTCATTTGTTTCCCAATTTTCCTCTACTTCTTTTACCTAATGTTCAAAAACCTTTATGAACTCTTCCCTGGCCTGCAACCGAATCATATTTTTCTTGTAAGCTTTGAATGTGGAAGCTTTGACTTTGTTGTCTTCTTCTGATGGTATATTTTGATCTTCTTTGTCACTAAAGTAAGATTCTATAGTTGAATTTTTTCCACTGTTTGCTCATTTTCCCAACCAATTATTTGACTTTTTAACTCTTTGTTAAGGTAGAACTTGGCTTCTAATGTGAAATGTGCACTATCCCAAGCTTCAGGGTTTTGTGAAGCTATCATCAGAGGTACTTTTAGAAACCTGTAAATTTTCAGTTCTTCCAAGGTGGTATGATGAAAGGAAAGGTGCTTACTGCTCTCCTGACCTGTGCTCTTGTCTCTGAGTGACCACAAACACACTTTTCTACATTGAAATTGTGAGGAGGTTCCTCTCTCTACCATCACAACAAGCTCTGCCACACCAGTGTTCCTCTTTGCCCCAGAATTACCACCCAGGACTGTGACCCAGATCCTCATGTAGGCAAAGTGAAAAATCCTGTCTCAGTGTCAGCAAAGTGATCTCTACAATCTAATTTTGATTCCCCACCATCTGTGGCCCAAGAGCTCCAAAAGCAACTGTGGCCACCACAACCACTGCTATTCCTGGGCTGGGGCTAGACCACACTCCTTTCTGACCCAGGTCCAACAGACCTTTCCTCCTGAACTTCTAAGTTGTCTTTAACATCTGTGGGTTGTGAAGTCTGAAAACCACTGCATCTACCAGTGATTAAGTCCCCTGAGGCTTACTCCAAGCTTACTTGGGTCCAGTCTTTGCTGATGTGTTTTGGGCTGAACTGTGCTCCTCTCTCATACTGGTGCAACAGAACTTTCCTGTCAACCTTTTGGGTTGTCTTGGGCTGGAAATTTGTTTCACTCTGTCATTGTGTGTGTTCTGCTTCTCTAGGATTTATTCAGAATCATTTCTACACTTATTTGGAGGGATTTGGGGGAGAACTCAAGCAAGTCCGTAATTTTTCTCCTCCATCTTGGCTCCATACAGCTCAGAATGTATACTTTTGTTTCATTGATTGCACTAGAGCCTTTGACTGTGTGGATCAAATAAAATATGCAAGTTCTGAAAGAGGTGAGATTAATAGATCATCCTACTTATTTCTGGAGGAATCTGTACATAAGCAAGAAGCAACCAAACCAAACATAGAACAAATGATTGTTTTAAGACTGAAAAGGAGTAAGACAAAGTTGCATAATGTCATCTTATTTATTTAATTTATATTTAGAATGCAACATGGTAAATGTCAGGATGAATGAATCAAAAGCTAAGTTTTCTGGTAGAAATATCAACAGTCTCAGTGGTGCAGATGATACAACTTTGATGGCAGAAAGTAAAGAGGAACTAAGGAGCTTCTTGTTGAGGGAGAAAGAGGAGAGAATAAAAACTGGCTTAAAGCTTAACATCAGAAAACAAAACAAAATAAAACAAAGGTCTTGGCAACTGATCCCATCACTTCATGGCAAATAAAGGGGAAGAAAAGGAAACAGTGTCAGATTTTCTATTCTTGGGTTCAAAAATTACTGCAGATGCCTACTAAACCATGAAATTAAAAGACATCACTTCATTGAAAGGAAAGCTATGGCAAATGCTAAAAAACAGACATCACTTTGTTGAAAAAGGTCTGTATGGTCAAAGTTATGTTGTTGTTTTTTTTCCAGTAGCAATGTATAGCTGTGAGTTTCCAACTATCAGAAAAACTGAGCACCACTGCATCAATGCTTTCAAATTGTGTTGAAGAAAACTTTTGAAAGTCTCTTGGAAAGCAAGGAAGTAAAATTAGTTTATACTTAGACATTTATTCAGGCTCTTCACTAAAAGACCAACTATTGAATCTCAGGCTTAAATACTTTATCCATAAAATGAGAAGATGGAACTCTTTGGAGAATACTCTAATGTTGGGGAAAAATGAAATCAAAAGGAAAAGGGGTGGCAGGTAATGAGATGTATAGATAGTATCATGGGAACAACAAACATGAACTTGGAGAGACTTCAAGATACAGTGGAGATTAGAAGATCTTGGAGTACTATGGTCCACGGTGTCACAAAGAGTCAGACATGACTTAATAAAGTCAATTAGCTTTAGTCCTATTGCAGTTCGGAACTCCAAAATGCATGTGATCTCCAGGTTGGTAATGATTACGGGGATGCACCATCATGTTTGCAAGATTTTGTTAATAAAGAAAAAAAATGGTAACTTTGTAAAGAGAATGTTTAGTTGACTAATAAGGTCAGATAAAAGAGTATGTAAAATTGAGAAAGAATGAGAGGACATGGAAAGGATACAATAAGAATAAAAATGTTTGTTTTTGTTTTGTTTTGTTTTCCCCCTAGGAATTTGGCTGGTAATGGGAAAATATATATTTGAAAATAGCTTGAAGGGATGATAGGGTCTAGTGAATATTTTTTTTTTTATTAAGGATTGGTGAGACCTGAGTGCAAATGGTCTTGGTGAAGAAAAGGACTTCCTCTCAGTTTGAAAAAAAAAAGAAGTGAATGGAAAGGAATGAGGGGTGCTGTTAAAAGGGAATTAGGCAAACATTGGGGAAAGGAGGGAACATATAAGCAATGGGTTCTATTTATTCCACTGAATAATGAACAGCATCCTCAGATGAGAGAGATATGAGGGATAAAGAGCGATGGTTTGAGGGAAGAAGAGAAGGTATGAAACTTATAATGGATAGTGTGATAGGGAATAAATAAGGGAAAAGTAAAAGGATTGCCATGAAGCAAGGAGAGCCCAATTGAAATGAGATAAATATTTGTAGTGCAAATATTTGTGTGACTTTCTGAACAAATTAGCACTTCAACAGTATACAAATAAATAAGGAGGGGCAGAGCCAAGATGGTAGTGTAGAAGCAGGAAAATTATCTGAGCTCTCCCCATAACCACTTCAAATACTTATAAAATATGACTCTAAACAAACTTTAGAGCTACAGAATGTACAAAGTGAAAGAAACAAATCTCCTGCTGAAGGTAGCCTGGCAGACCAGCAGGAAGGGTCCATCGAAGTGCACTGAGAGCCAAGCTGAGGCCTGTGGGAACCAGTGGTTTTAGCCTTAGGGCAGCCCAGACCAGACACACTTGGAGGCACATCAGGAAAGTGGATAACCAGGAGCTATGGCAGTTTCAAGAACTATCAACCCATAAATGTCAAAGGCAAAGTAAAAGGTCAGTGTGGACTTTGGGAAGAGGGGGACCAAGAGTGTGGTCTGGCCTCTGCCCACAGAGGGAGATGTGGCTGAGGCACAGCAGCCATGTAGCCACCACTACATGGCTGCTTCAGAGTTCCTGGCCTGCAGATTGTAGCGAGACAATGCGACCATACTGAGGGGTAATTACTCTTGTTTTAACCTGCTTGGATCTGGATCTCTGGTTGGGTGGAGGTCCTGGTCTATGTGGCAAGGTGCCAGAGCTTGTGGAGGCTTCTGAGAAGGCACCCAACTAGTAGCTCCAGAAGCTGTGAAAATGCCAGAGATTAGGGACAAAACTCTCCTCTCTGGAGGCAGAGTTCTATTGTGGCAAAAAGCTCAAAAGTCAAGTAATTGAGTGGCAACATGAGCAAGTAGAGGAAACAAAGGAAGCACAGCAATCTAACTTTTTTGGGGACAAAAAGGATCACAGCATGGAATGGCAGGAAGACAAAGAAGTTAGAACTCCTCCACCAAAAGCTTCCAAGAAAAATATGAACTGGTTACAGGCCATAGAAGAGCTTAAGAAGGATTTTGAAAACCAAATAAGAGAAGTGAAGGAAAAATTGGAAAGATAAATTAGAACAATGCAAGAAATCAGGAAAAGAGAGTCAACAACCAGACTGAAGAAAATAACACCTTAAAAATAGACTAACTCAGATGGCAAGTGAGGCTCAAAAAGCCAATGAAGAGAAAAATGCCTTAAAAAGCTGAATTTTCCAGATGGAAAAAGAATCTCAAAAGTTTACTGAAGAGAATCCTTCCTTCAGAATTAGACTGGAGGAAATGGAAGCTAGTGACTTTATGAGAAATCAAGATGCTGTTAAGCAGATGCAAACAAAGGAAAAAATAGAAGGCAATGTGAAATAGCTCATTGGAAAAACCACTGACCTGCAAAATAGATCCAGGAGAGATAATTAAAAATTATTGGACTATCTGAAAGCAATGATCAAAAAAAGAACCTAGAAATCATCCTTCAAGAAATTCTCAAGGAAAACTGCCCTGACGTTTTAGAACCAGAGGTCAAAATAGAGGTTGAAAGAATTCACCAATCACGTCTTTAAAAAGATCCCCAAAAAGAAAACTCCTAGGATTATTATAGGCAGGTTCTAAAATTCCCAGATCAAAGAAAAAATATTACAAGCAGCCAAGAAGAAACAATTTGAGTATATGAAACACAATCAGGTAACACAGGATCTGGCAGCTACTACCCTGAAGGAACAAAGGGATTGGAATATGATATTCTGGAGGTCAAAGGAGCTGGAATTAAAACCAAGAATCACCTACCCAGCAAAATTGAGTATAATGATTTAGGGGAAAATATGGCTTTTCAGTGAAATAGAGGACATTCAAGCATTCTTGATGAAAAAAACAGTGTTGAATAGAAAATTTGACACTCAGATACAAGAAGCAACAGAAGCATGAGAAGGTAAACAGGGGAAAGAAATGATGAGGAACTTATCAAAGTCAAACTATTTACATTCTTACATGGAAAAAATGATAATTGTAACTTATAAAATTTTTCTCAGTATATAGACAGGTGAAGGGAATAAAAAAAAAATATATATATATATATATATGTACACATACATTTTATGTCTATACAGGAGGGCATATGTGCATATGAATACATATGTGAGTAAGTGTATATATGTATACAGGTATACATAGAGGGCACAGGAACAATTGAATAGGAAGGGATGATACTTAAAAGGTGAAACTGAGAGGTGAGGGAGGAATATAATGAGAGGAAATGGGGAGAGACAGAATAGGGTAAATTATCTCATATAGAAGAGGCAAGGGAAAACTGTTACAATGGAGGGGAAGAACAGGAAGGCAAAAGGGAATGGGTCAACCTTACTCTTATTGAATTTGGCTTAGGAAGGGAATGACATACAAGCTAAATAGGGTATCTCTCCCTACAGGAGAGGAAGGGGGAAGGGAATGAGAGGGGCGATGATGGAGGGGAGGGCAGGTTGAGGTGGGGAGCATAGTTAGAAGCACACACTTTTGAAAAGGAACAGGGTCAAAGTAGATAATAGAACAAGTGGGGGTTGGGATAAGATGGAGGGAAATATAGTCAGTCTTTCACAACATGTCCACTATGGAAACGTTTTGTGTAGCTACACTCATACAACCTATATTGAATTGCTTATCTTCCCAGTAAAGGTGGGTGATGAGGTAGGAAGGGAAGGAATCTGGAATTCAAAGTTTTAAAATCAAATGTTTAAAAAAATATTATTTTTTTTACATGCAACTAGGAAATAAGATATACAGACATTGGGGTATGGAGATCTATCTTGCCCTACCAGAAAGTCAGAGAGGGGATGGGGGAGGATATAAGAGAGAGCAGACTGGGGGAAAGTGTATACAGTGGGACTGCCGTTTTGGGGAGATGGGTAGGGAAAGATGGCGAGAAAATTTGAAACTCAAAACCTTGTGGAAATGTATGATGTAAAATAAAATAAACAAAATTTAATTTAAAAAATTAAAATTAATTAAAATAAAAATAAATGAGGAGATGGTAAATGATGGAAGCAATGAGCACTGAGGAAGAGATGAATAATAATGGGACTGGGGAGCATGACAGTCAAGGTTAGAGGAAATAACCAAGTAAAACCCGTTTCCTTCCCTTAACATATTTTTGGCCTACAATTAATGTACTTTTACACAAAATGTCAGTGGGGTACCTGGGTTCCTTGCTATAAATTGCTAAGTTTGTCTTTGCTTAAACTCATCAGATTTTAAAATGTTAGGCTAAGACGTTATTGTTAACTGATAAGATTATTTCCCCCTTCTCATAATAGTAGAAGTCAATCCTGAGTGAACCAGATATACATTTTTTCAGGTCTAAAGGTCATAGGGACAAAGATTTAGATTGGAAGGGATCTCAGAGGCAATCTATTCCAGCTCCTTCTTTTTACAAATAAAGGAACTGAGGACCAGTGACATTAAGTGAATTTTCAAAGGTCACAGAGATAGTAGGTGTCAGAGATAAGATTTGAACCCAGTTTCTCTAACTCCAGATGCAGTGTACTTTCCATTTTATTATAACTTAAAAGTTGCTGGTTGGGTAGTGAGTAAAGGGGGTCAAGGACAACCAGAATTCCAAGAATATTTTTAAATTAAATTTCCATACTTTCTTAAAATGAAGGTAACTTGTAAATAAAAGAATAATCTAATGCTCTCATTTCAAGTAAATATGACCCATATAGATGAAGAGTTTTGAAAAATCTAAGTAGTAAAATACTATTTTTCTTATTAGCTCAGAACTAGTTGTCAATTTTGTTCCCTGACTTGATTATAATGAACCATTCTTACTTTTCCTTTATTTTTATAATTTGATGCTTTGCAGATGGATCAATATTTCTGGGACTTCAAGTCATCTTGACCAAAAAAGCCACTATGTCACCTTGTAGGTTTTGGCTACGAATATTTCAGCTATTGAATTCTTCTGGTGAATCCTTCTTTTATAGGCTGTTGTTGAAAGAATTTCCCATCTAGGCACTCTCTCATCTGCACAGGTTGAAGCAGGAAGAGATTGCCCCTTTCTTAATTTAGACAAATCCTTTAGTTGCAAATTGGGATTTCCTTTAGTAATTTTAAATGATCAACAACTTTTATATTCTGTTTCAGAATACTTGGAATCACAGAAATATTCACTGATATATAAAAAAACTGTTTTCTGAACAATACATTTTGAAACAAATGGGTGTTTTGTTTTGTTTTGTTTTAGCTAAGATATAAAGTTATTTCATCACTATATTGATTTTACTTATGATGCCAAAGGACTCCAACATTCAATCTACAAGTTTTGAAATATATGAATGTTTGGCATAATGTAAACTATATATTCAGATGATTCATTGAATTTTTCACTTTGCCCATCAGGCTTTTCTTATCCAAATGCTGATATTTTTGAAAGGTCACAGAGAAAGAAATTCTTCTCTTTGTTTGATAGGTTGAAGCATAGCTACTCTGAATCTCAAATATATGTATAAACAGTCTGGTCTGTTGCCTATCATGTAATTTTTTGCCCCCTTAAAAGATCCATTTCCCTCATGAGAAAAATCTTTTGGAAATTAAGTCATCTGTAGCTTCTTAGAAACCATGGTATCAGTTCTTTAACTTGGTTTCCTATTGCAAATGTATCATCCTGAATAAAATTTACTGCCATATTTCAGAATCACAATTATAGTAACCAAGCAAGTGGGCCTTCAAGATTTATTACAACTTGAAACTGAAAACACCTTCCAGGTTCTTCCTAAAGTTGGCCATGTTACTGCCCTGCTTAAAAGTCTCCAGTAGCTCCCTATTTCTTCTGAGATAAAATTTAAACTCCTTTCCCCAACAAAGCTCCACAAAAGTGAGTTCAACCTATGTTGCCAGTCTTTTCTCATATTACTCCCCTTCAGACATTCCATGTTCACACTCAAAATGGACTATGAGCTATTCCCCAAACTTCACATTCCATTTCCTTCACCTGCATTTGCACAAGCCATTCATCCTCTTTCCCTTTATTTCCCTTCAAGGGGAAGCTTGATTCCCAGCCCTCCCATGATGTGTTGCCTGATCTTTGTACATGATTGTATCCTTCCCTCCCCATACACACACATCCCATGTAGGTTTCTTGAAGGTAGGAATTGTTTTATTAATGTCTTTGCTTCCCAACTGTGTATGCTATAGTACCTACCAGAGAGTAGACCTTTTGTGATTTTTTCAAAAATTAAACTGAATATAGCCCTGTTCTGTTTGATGAGTCAGAACAACATGTCACCTGAAATCTCAGTACCAGCTTCTGGGGCTATAGATCATGGAATATTCCCAGTAGCACCCTACCAGATGCTTCATTTCTCTTGACCCTCCTCCTACCTAATGACTCTCTGTGTACCACTGTCCCTGCTGCTGGTAAAGCAAGATAATATTGCCGTTTTTTTGCTGTCTCCTTTAATGATTTTAGGGATGAAGTCTGATAATTATAATAAATTTGGATCTCAGACATGGGGCCATGGTCCCATTGCTTCCCCATAAAAATAGCCTTTTTGCTGTCATTCTAATCTGTACTGCATCTCAGTGAGTGGCTTCATAAAATTCTATATTTTGCCAGCTTCCAAAAGGAGAACTGCCTTGTCAAAGAAGATGATCTATTTCATGATTAGGTGTGGACAAAATGATGTCTAATTTCTCCTGGGCTATCTGGCTTCTCCATGGTCCAGGAGTAGTCATGGAATGCTAAGCTGAGTGCCCTAACAAACTTTCCTGGTCAGAAAAGCAAGGGTCATGGGAAAATTTTATGGTGCTGGAACTGCAATATCCTACCTCAGGAGTCTAGAAAAAGGTGGGTTACTTATAGGAGCCAGAAGAGGGCCTAGCCAAGAGCAGTTTGGAGAAATAAAATTTTTATGTATGAAAAAAAGAATTGTAGAATTACAGTAAAGGACAAAACTATTACCCTGAACAAAGTTTGCATTTTGGAGCTTTAAAATTGTTCATAAATATAATCACAATTCTTTTTTATTTTGGATATATGAATATCTCTTCCCCCACACCATCCCAACCCTCTTAAACCAAGAAGTACTTGCATTTGGCATCGAATTTGATAAGTGAACCCAATGACTCTATGACTTGGGATATCACAGAACTTAAGTATTTCAGATTTGGAAGTGTCATTAAACATCATCTAGTCGAACTCCTTCATTTTCTAGAGGATTCTAAATTAATAATTGTAAAGCCAAGCATGAGCAGCTTTCCAGAGTACTGCTGCAACGAACAGCTTTCGAGGTGCTATTTACTCAATATAGTGAACTTTTTATTTATTCAACAGTAAATTAAAGCAAAACATTGACAGAAATCAAACTGCAGCATTCAGAATGTTATGGCATAACAACTTATCACTAAAATGGCCACTTAGTTTTCACCAAAATGGTCACATAGTTTTAAGCAAAAGATAACACTCATAGGGAGGCTAAGTAGTGCAGTGAATAGAGCACCAGCTCTGGAGTCAGGAGGACCTGAATTTAAATCTGGCCTCAGACACTTGACATGCTTACTAGCCATATGACCTTGGGCAAGTCACTTAACCCCAACTGCCCTGCCCTCCCCCCTCCAAAAAGCAAAAAACAAAACAACAATAAAAAAGATAACATTCATTTCGTAAGTCCTTAATTCAATCACCCTTAAGGAGGCAAACTTCCTTAACTGACACAAAGTACAAAGGTCAAAGCCTTCCACCCCAAGGTCACATTGTCTTAATCTCTTCAATCGAAAAGTCTTCTTTCTTCTTAATTGTAGATTAGTTTCCAATCATCCTTAATTAGTAAGTTCATAACACAATCATCTAAATATAAAGGTCAAAGTTCTCCAACCCTAGAAAATCATGGTCTTCTCAGTTTGTATTAAATACCCAAGCAGAGGTCTTTTCATCTTGACTTGAGACAGGCCCTCAGTTTCTATGTTTCCTCTTCCATGGTCCCAGCTCCTGCCCAAATCTATCCAACTGCCACCTGGGTTCAAAGGCAGAAAGCTCTCAGTTCTTTGTCCAGCTTCTTGTGCAATCCCTTGTCCAATTACCATTCCACACTGAAGTTCACAGTGTCTGTTCCACCTCAAGTCCTTCATAGTTTCTGTTCCTGGGATGACAAATCTTAACAAAGCCACAATAACATTTATTCACATTGCTGGCCTTCTCATCAATTCACTTTCTGCCTGTGAAATCAACTCAGACCCTCTGAAATCATCCACAAGACCCTCCTCCAGGATTTCTGTAAACATACAACAAGTAAATCCTCTTTCAGGGCTTCTGAACCAGCAGCAAGGTTCCAGGGCTTCTGTAAAAACAGCACCATCTTATAACAGCATATGAATCTGACAAAGTAACATCAAAACAGACATAGTACCGATGCCACAGCCATGCCTCCTACCAGTTCTCCTCGCTTCTCATTTCTCAGTTCTTCTCAATTCTCAGTTCAGTTCTCAGTTCTTATTTCTCTTCTCAGTTCTTCTCAGTTCTCATTCAGTTCTCAGTTCTCTTCTCTCTCTCCAGCAGTAGCAGCCTAGCCTCTAGAAGCTTGCTCTAAGCAGTTCTAGCCTCTCTCAGCTCAACTTTTCCTTATATAAGGTATTAGTTCCTCTCCGTTCCACCCCTTTCTGTCACAATATGAAATTCCCACCACTGTGGGACTCACAAGCTCTGGATCTCAATACTTGACACAATCACAAGCCCAAAACAAGATGCTAAGCACTGTTTGCTTGCCAATACAAGAGGAACTTCAAATTCCATTACCATTACAATAATAAAAATAAATTTAAAATTTAAAATATTTCATTCTTGATAGCTTCCCATCCCTCCTTGGCCAATTTCTGCTATAGGATTGTAGGAATTCAACATTAAACTTGAAAATTTTATTTTAAAGGTAATTTCCCTTCTTATTAAAATTATTGTATTAATATCTTAAATTAGCAACATTAAAAAGGGAAATGTGAATATATATATATATACATATAAATGTATATATATATATATATATATATATATATATATATATGCAGAGCTATTAAAAAAGAAATAATTTTTCACCATCCAAAAAAATTTAGAGGGAACTGATGTCTAGCAAAACCAAGTCACAACCATGCTCACATAGCTTATTTATTGCAGAATCGGATCTAGAGCTAAGGTTTTCTCTAATATTCTTTTCACTTCTTTCCTGTACAATATGGATTTGATAAATTATATGTGTATAACATAGAAATCTTCATAAAGAATACACCTCCCCTTACTTGTTTGAATATTTTAAGTATCTATTATTTCATCTATGTGAATGTTATCTCTAGCAACAAGATTTCAGCCCCCAAATTAGATGGCTGGATACAGTAGTTGATTTTCATGAGCTTCTGTGGTCCATTACATTGTTTTATCACCCATAGAGGTAATTCTCCTCATCTGTTTTGACTTCTCTGCAGCCTTTTACAATGTCAATCGTCTTTTTCCTCTTAATATTTTCTTCTCTCTAGGTTTTAGTGATACTGCTTTCTCTTGGTTCTCCTTCTTATCTGACCAATCCACAGTCTCACTGGATTTTCATCCAAATCATGACCACTAACCCTGCGTGTCCTCTAAGATTCTTTCCTGGGCCATCTTCTGTGTCCCACTCTACTATTTTCTGTGATCATCTCATAATGTCTCATGGATTCAATCATTTCTATGCAAATGATTCTGAGATCTGTTTGTTCAGTACAGCTTTTCTCCTGATCTCCAGTGCTGCATTTCCAGCTATAAGATACCTCTGAATATACTATAACTGAAAATATTATAAGTAACTGAATGTATTATAGATATCTAACACTATCTTCCTCACACACCCCTCTATCCTCCCATTTTTAAACTTCCCTATTACTTTTGAAGGCACCACTGTCCTTCTAGTCATCCTGGCTCACAATCTGCATATCATTCTCAACTCTTCACTCTCTCTCATTCCCTTTATCCAATAAGTTGCCAAGTTTTGTCATTTCTATCTTCCCAATATCCTGAATATTTGTCCCTTTCTTTCCTCTGACACTGCCACCATGGTGAAGGACTTCATCACCTCAAGCCTAGATGATTATAATAGTCTTCTATTTGGTCTCCCCTCCTCAAGCCTCTCCCCATTCCATTCCATCTTGCACTCAGCTATCAGTAATCTTTCTGAAGTCCAGAAAGATCACTTACCTACTCAATGAACTCCAGTGATCCCCTATTACCTCCAGGATCAAATATAAACTCCTGGGTTTTTTTCCATTCAAAGTTCTTCATTATTTGTCACCTTTCTACCTTTCCATTCCTTCTATACCTTATTCTCCTACATGTATTCTATAAGCCAGTGACACTGGTCTCCTTACTGTTCCTTATCAATATTGGTAAGGTGCATCTTTCCGCTTATTAACACACACACACACACACACACACACACACACACACACACACAAACACACACTTCAAGCAGCTAAACTGATACCAGACTTGGAGTAAAGAAGACCCCAGTTCAAAATCCTTTATTAGACACCTACTATGAGACCTAGGTCAAGTCACTTAATCTCTCTCCGCCTCAATTTCCTTCTGTGTAAAATGAAAGGATTAAACTCAAGGGTCTTTACAGTTCCTTTCAGCTCAAAATCTATGATCCTATGGATGTTTTTTTTCTTTCTATTCTTTGTACCTGGGACTTACCTTGCATGTAACAGGAATTTAATAAACATTGTTTGAAATTAATTGAAGTGATTTGTTGTCATCAGCCTATTATTTCTTCTCATTAAGTACGAATTGAGAGTAGAAGAATGTAGTAGATAATAGTAGAATAAGAAGAATGTTTATCCTATGCATACATATACATGAAAATGATTATAAAGAAATGACTATAAAGTAATAAGGCTAAACCCATGAGCCACAAATGATCAGTAGTGCTAGGTGCTCTCTATAATTAAGCTAAAATGTGGTCCTTGACCTCTAATTGTTTGCAACCTATTATGAAAATAAGATATTTGCCTGGACTGCTTAGCTCACTTGGTTTGATTCCATATAAGCCAATCAGCCTTGCCCAAGGAAAAAAAATGTTGTCCCATGGCCAGAGGCAGCACTCCCAACCTTATCTCATAGGAGGCTCATGAGAAGGACTGGGTTAGAAAATATGATTGACTCAGTGCCAGTTGATCAGTTTTACTGGGGGGTGGGGTCCCCTAAAGCATTCTAAGTATAGCTCATTTTTCTATATTAGTGAAATTTCATAGCTAGCAATTATATTTCACAATAAAGTTTTTAAAGCACTTTATATGTGATATTTCATTTAGCTTATATAACCATCCTGTGGGGTAGATGCTATTATTATCCTCACTTTACAAATACAGGAATTGAGTCTGAGATAAGTGACTTGCCTCTGGTCATGCAGCTAATAAATGCTAATTCAATATTTAAACTCACATCTTCCAGAGTACAAGTCCCACACTCTACCACTGAGTCACCTAGCTACTAGGTTACAAAGTGCTTCCTTCACAAAAACATTGTAAATATATATTATGAAATCATTATTCTGCCCATTTTACATCTAGGGAAATTGAGTTTCAGGGAGGTTCTATAGATTTTCCAAGAGCACACTGCTAACTAGTGGCATAGCTGGGATTCTAATCAATGCAAGTCTTCTCTCTCCAATACTAGGGTTCTTTGTTCTATACCATACCATCCTAAGAGTTAAGGTCAATACTTCACAATATCACAATGTGAGGTTTGAGGTGGGGGTCAGGCTCATAATGATTTTCCCTGGTCTGGCTGAGCAATGGCTTATAATGAACAGGGCAGAAGAATCTGTGTAGGGAACAGACTAATGGCCCATTGTGCTAAAGGCCAAGAGACTATTTCAGAATTTGACCAAATTGCTGAGTAGAAGGTACAACAGTTTCTGGTGTTTAATTTGGAAATATTGGTATTCTCCACTTCACAGATTGTTTGGAGAAAAGTGTTTTGTCAAGCTCTTTACAGGTGAACTGTGAGGTACTATCCATCACTATAAGGGACTCTATACTTCAATATTTTAAAACTCTGTCGTTTTCTCATTTGTATTTTTGTGCCTCCTCTTTACCCTCACTGCAAGCCCCAGTGGTTCACAGATAGTCTGCAGGATTTGCTGTGGCCAAAAACTTATCATCCTGCAATCAAACTGGGCTGGACCTATGTTCAAAACCTTTCTAGCTTGGTTGGACCATTAAGAGTTTGCTCAAACATTTTATCTGATCTGTGATCTAATCTATATGGATATTCCCTTCATGATGCAAATGACAGCTCATGTATGCCTACCCATCTTGTTTTACCCTATCCCATATACTGCTCTCAGTTCTCCATAGGAGGTCAATTCATGCCTTTACTTTATCATGTCATTATGAAGACCCCTACTGAAGGATCCCTCCTGAAACGGCCTTTAAGACTCTAGTACCACCTCATGCAAAAAATAAGGCAATTAAGATGTTAGTGGATTAAGGGATTCTATATTTAAGGCTATAACAGATTGTCTATGATATGGAAAAATACACTCTCCTTCTCCATGCTTTTACAATGATTGTCCCATAGGATTAGGATGCATTCCCTCCTTACCTTTCCTCATGGAATCTCTCTCTTCCTTCAAGAAAAAGGTAAAACACCATCTTGTGTATCTGAAGCTTTTCCTGGTTCCTACTGCCCTTTCTTTCAAACTACCTTGTATTTATTTGTATTCATTCTAGATAGACAGACAGATCCTTATTTCATTTCCCATTAGAATGTAAGTTCCTTGAAAGCAGAGATTGCTTCATTTATTATATTTGAGTCTACTATGCCTGGTACATAGTAATATACTGTAATAAGTAATTTTTGACTTGTATTCCACCCTCTTTGTAATAAAAAATGGGTAAAGAAATAGTAATTTTTTCCTGAAAGTTCAAATATCCATCTCTCTGGGTCAATAGACTATTTTCCCTTGGGGTGGCTAGATGGCATGGTGAATAGAGCACCAGCCCTGGAGGCAAAAGAACCTGAGTTCAAATCTAGCCTCAGAAACTTAATACAAAAACTAGTTAGGTGATCTTTGGCAAGTCACTTAACCCTGATTGGCCCTCCAAAAAGCAAAAACAAATTTTTTTGACTATTTTTCCAAGAGAAATATGAATCTCAGTATCATGTGGAAAAGGGATTAGATTTGTTCTGTGTTACTATGGGACAAAGGGTAAACAATCGATGGAAATTACAAAGATGCAATTTGGATCAGAATAAGGAAGAACATTCTATTAGGATTGCCTCTTTAATTATTAGAGCTGTCAAATTTCTCTCAAACTGATATTCTTCAAATACAGATCTGATCTGTCTCTCCTCTACTTAAAAATGTTCAGTGGTTCCCCATTGCATGTAAGATAATGTTACAAACCTCTACTTGGCATTTAAAGCCTTCAATATTCTGGCCACCACCTACCTTTCTAGAATTATTTCATATCATTCCTTTCACAGACTCTTCTAAGCAAACCAGTCTACCATTGAAACAATCTCTCCTCTCGAGTAGCTCACATTCTGATGGGTATTACAATAAAGATCTATCTGTCTTTAGAGAATGGACAAAAGTAAATGCAAGGTAGTTTGAGAGGAAGGGCTGTACATATCAGGAAAGGCTTCAGGTACAACAAGGTGGTGTTTGAGCTTTGCCTTGAAGGAAGAGATTCTGAGGGAAAGGTAAGGAGGGAGTGTATCCTACTCCACATAGGAGATTCCCTCTCTCCCTGTCATGTATGCATTCTGTTCTCACCTGGGAATCTTAGGATTCTTAGCTGCTTTCAAAGCAGAGTTGGTAGCACCTTCTACATCAAACCTTTCATGATCCCACTGGTGATATTTTCCTCTCGAAGTTTACATTCACAACTTTGTATATATATTGTGCTTGCTTGTTTATGTATATGCTATACTAACACCTCCACATCCAGTAAAATGTAAACTCCTTAAAAGCAGGGACTAATTTGATTTTTTTTTTTGTCTTTGTAACTCCACTGCCTGGTGGGATGATGTGAATAAATGTTAGCTGAATTGAACAGAATTGAAGTAATGAGTATCCTGTCACTGGTAGTGGTCAAGCAGAGGTGGGATGACCAATGTGAATGATACTGTGGAAAGTTCCCTACATTGAGATGACCACTGAAGACCTTTATGGTCCCTTCTATAACTCTCAGACTCTAATTTCTTATTTCTCTCATGACTCTCACACTCACCTTGACCCCTTGTTCCAAATTTTTCATAGTATAATTGGTCTCATAAGGGAAGAATAAATTCTACCGAAGGAAAGGGAAGCCAAGTCATTTCATTCTTTGAATATTCTTTGAGTCATTTGAATTATTTGTATTTATACTAGCTGTGTTATTAAAGATCTCACAATGAACCTCTTATGACCATCACCCGAGTTAGTATATTCTTGGCTTTCTCGTTATTGTGTGATTATTAAGCAGTTTTGTTGACTTTTTTTTAAAAGAATTTGTAAATTGAAACAAGTGTGATGAGAGAGTAGAAAGAAGCTCTGGAAGGGATTCACATGTTGAAGTTTCTCTTCAGGTCACTCAGATCTTACCCCCCCCCCCAGATTTCTCCATATTCTTCCTCGGATAAACACTTATCACATGGGGTGACGTATGCTAATTATTTTAGTTGCATTGTAATATACATTTTCCCACACAGTAAGAATTCTAGACCAGCACCCTTGGTTCTGCAGATGCTGAGATTTCTAGAGGATAACACTTCACAATCACTTTTATTTAGAGTGGAAGGAGTCAGGTAAGTGATTGATTCATATAAACAACAGTAGTAGGAAAAGACCAGTATTTTTCTTTTTGATGAAGTGACCTGTTTCCACCTTTTCCACATCAGGTGACTGCAGTTGTGAACCGATTTCCCACCTCCCTGGTCTCTCTTACAACCAAATGATGTGGGTGTCCCAGATGCTGACTGCTCGATTTCAGCACGCCCAGGAATTCAACTCAGCTCTAATTCAGATCTCTCTCCAGACCATGCCCTTAGTCCCAACCTGAAGATTGGACTTGACATAGTACCTGGGGCCTGGGGGGACTGGGGGTGGGGGTGGGGGAGGAGAACAGATGGGACCCGAAGAACTGTGGAATGTGGAGGGGGGTGTGGCCTTAAAGGGAAGCTCTGAGAACTTCTGATTTTTAAACCTCAGTTGAGAGAACACGACTTTTATTCTGTAATACATCAATATTAACACATATATCACATGGATTTTTAGGTTTGTTACCCTCCCACTCCCACCCACCCCCATCCCATGCTACAGGCTTCTGCTACCATCAAATGTCTCTTCTCAATCCACCTGAGGACTAAAGAGAGTGCAAAAGATCTTGGCACACAAGAGTACCCAGGAGAGACCAGGGTCTTCAAGCAGCCCCATAAGCTGCAGCAGGCACCGCCTTGAGAAGGGCAGCTCCAGGAGATGTTGCGCGGAAATCCTTCGCACGCTTTGTGATATGTTAAAAATGCAGCATCATCCTCCCCGCTCTTTTCCCCGGGAGCTGAAACGCGAAATTCGCGGGCCATGGGAAACCGGAGTGGAAAGCAGGCTTCTGGTAACAGCGATGAGTTAACCTGCTTTCCCATCCTCCTATTATCTCTACCTCTCCAAGAACCCCCTGCCTAACTGAGCCTTCGCACCTTCACTTGTTTCCTCTTCCACTCACTTGGGTGACCCTGGACTGGTAGTAAGAGAAAAAAAAGAAAACAAAAGCTAAAACTCTAAAAATAACTGTCGGCACTTAAAATTAAAAAAAAAAGCGCCTCTCTCTGCCCCCTTTTTTCCCTCTCCCTCTTCCGCCCCCTCCCCCCCCCCCATCCTGGGGCACATGTCTGCCTCTTACAACACCGAGGCACATGGTTCTAGTTAAGTACATAAATCCAGCCGAACTGATAGGATAGCCCTGGGACAGCTCCACACCGAACCACCTCCTCCGAGGGAGGTCGGGGGGGACTGCAGCAGAGAGATGAAGGGATAGCGAGAGAGAAAGAGAAAGCTGCCCATGCGGTGAGCTGGGGGCCAGGGGAGAAGCGGAGAGGGGCGCCAGGGAGGAGGGTGGAGGTGGGGTCCCTGGCGCTGAGGCGTCCAGCCTGAGTCCCCCCACTCTCCATCGCCTGGCCCCGTCTCTGCCTGCTTCCCCACCCCCCCGCCCCCACGCCCGCTATCCATTTGTGCCCGCCTTGCTGCAACTTGCTGCAGTGTTTGAAAGAGTAGTAGGAGTGCATGGAGGTGGGGATGGGGAAAGACAAGCGGCGTGGTTAGGGAGGTGAAAAGGGAGGGGGGAGGGGGTTTGTCAGCCGCGGTGGTGGTGGCCGGAGGGGGGGGTGTCAGCGGGGGGGGGGTTGGGGGAATCCGGGGTGAAGGGAGGGGGGACAGCCCGGCGCTTACACATGTCACATGTGCTTTTTAAGACGGCCGGGAGCGTCTGCGAGCTGGATCGGGTGGAGGATGCTGCGGCAGGTCATTCGCAGAGGGCTCCAGTCGTTCTGCCACAGGCTGGGCTTGTGCGTGAGCCGGCACCCCGTCTTCTTCCTCACCGTGCCTGCAGTCCTCACCATCATCTTCGGCTTCAGCGTGCTCAACCGCTTCCAGCCCGAGAGCGACCTGGAGCGGTTGGTCGCTCCCAGCCACAGCTTGGCGAAGATCGAGCGGAGCCTGGCGGGGAGCCTCTTCCCCCTGGACCAGTCCAAAAGCCAGCTGTATTCGGACTTGCACACCCCTGGGAGGTATGGCAGGGTAATCCTCCTCTCCCCACCCGGACACAATATTTTGCTCCAGGCTGAGGGGATCCTGCAGACCCACCGAGCCGTGCTGGAAATGAAGGTGAACCACAAGGGCTATAATTATACTTTTTCCCATCTGTGTGCGTTGAGAAATCAGGATAAGAAATGCGTGCTGGATGATATAATTTCAGTGCTAGAGGATCTCAGGCAGGCTGCCGTCTCCAATAAGACAACAGCCAGGGTGCAAGTGAGGTATCCCAACACTAAATTGAAGGTATGCTCCTCCTGCATGCTTCTGCCAATTAAAGAGGAAGCTCTTCATTTCTTGCCCTAAACAAGCAAAGAAAATGCAGAGGTCTCATCCTGAAGGCGATTTTATGGGGGGTGGGGGGAGCCAAAGATGGGAAGTGCTGAATGAAGAAAATAATGAATTTTACAGTTAGACATTAAGTAACTAAATGAGAAAAGAAAAAATCAAAACACTTTTTTTAAAAAAATAAAAAAGCTGCTTCTGAGACCCTGCAATTATATCTTTGTTAAGGGTTAAAAAAAAAAAAACAGTGAATGGAAGTGGGAATTCTTAATAGTTTGGGGGAATTTCTTTCGTCTCCTGGAGGGGGGAGGGTAAGATATATTTTTTTACTACTAATTACAAGTCCAGGTGGTAGCATAAGTATATATGTCATGGCTCCAGTAAAGTCTGACTTCTAATGTGTCCGGTGGAGTTTGTATCCATGTCTGTGTGTCTGTCAATGGTGAGTTATGAATGTAGTAGGGATTCCAGGAATTGTGGGAGTGTGTATTTGCATACAAAAAAAAAAAAGGTTGGGGATTTTCTCTGGGCAAAAATAATGGTCTGGCACTTACTGATCCACTGGTGAGTTGTATGGAATCAAAGATCTGTTATCCTTTCCCTCCCACAAAACCTCTGACTGAAATAAGATGATTGTAATATCTTGTGTCCAAAAAAGCAAAAACAAAAACCACCCACTTGTTCAGCCAATATAACAAAGTTAGAATAATTTCAGTTAAAGGAGCAGTAGGATGAGTTGTGATTTTTGACCTACTTTCTCCAATTTCTATAACTTTAAGAGATTTTTGAGGCCCTTTCCATATTGTCAGAATTTGTCTGCTGCAGGCAATGAGGCATGCAGCTGTCAGGTTACTGAAGTTTCAGGGACAAATGTGACTTTCCAAGAGTCATTGCACCATTTGTAGGCTTAAGAAATTACCCTTTATTAAAGTAACTTATGAGGTTGGTGTAGTGTCCTGGAAAAAAAAAGTTAATTTTTCTCTAATTCTCATGTTAACTTCCTAATTATAGGATGATAATTAGGAATGCATGATCCTACCATCCATGGATAGAAGTGTGAAGGGGGGAAATGTGGTATTAATGCAGAAATCACAGGGAGTTGATCCATTCTGGATAAACAAAGAGCCAACACAAAAAGGTTATTTTATTTATTTACCTATTGCATTAATATAGTGGTGGTGTGTACTTTGAAAGTTAGCAGTAAGAAAATGAGGAGGAAAAAATAATTCTTTCTCTTGAATTGAATTTCAATTGTATGCACTGGGCATGGTATTCTGACATTTGGAATCCCTTAGAGAGGCCCTTAACCAGCCTTTTTGAAGTGTTGTGCCCTGGTTAAAAAAGATCTAGAGACTGATCATGGTGTCAGCTTTTCAAAGCTGAGGAGCCCCATGAGATTTAGTGAAACAAGAAAAATGATTCATTGGTGTAAAATCTAGGTAAGGGTTTTTCGTGCTCTCCAATCACTAAAGGGTGTGTGTGTGTGTGTGTGTGTGTGTGTGTGTGTGTAACTTTTAAATTCCTGAATTCCCTGGGATCAACATTATCACTTGCAAAAGAAATAGATGATATTGGGAAGTAATTCCCCTAGCTTAAAAAGTTTATATATATATAGGTCATTCCTAAATAGACTATATAATGTGAAATAGACCTTGAAACTACTTTTTACTTTAACCTCAAAACTTCCTTACCAAATCAAGTTTGGACTCCACTAATACCCACTATGTAATGGGACTCATTTCTACTTTCTTTGGAATAAGACAATATTGCCCAGCTTGAATATTGTGCTTTTATAATATCTGTAAAGTCATTAGCACAGTGCCTAGGAACATAGTAGGTGTTATATAAATGTTTATTTTCTTACCCCTACCATTAACACGGTGATAAGGAAGGAAAGAAATCCTCATGTGCCAGGCACTTTGCCTATTGTCTCATTTGATTCTTACAGCAACCCTGGTATATGGGTGCTACTATTATCCCTATTTTATACCTAAGGAAACTAAGCCTATGTGCCTTGCCCAAGATCAAAGGACTAGTAAGTATCTGAGGTTGGATTTGAACATGAGTATTCCTGACTCCAGGCCAAGTGCCCTATCCACTGTGCCACCTAGTTGCCTCCAATGTCCACTATATAAATTATAGAGATACTGAGTGAACTGAAGTAATTTGTGAATGAGAAGCGAGGCCACTACCAAGCCAAAGCTTTTTGTACAAGGACATTACCTTACACACCATACCCCTACTGTGCCTACTTATTTCTAAAGAGAATTGTAGCCAGGATGAGGTAGCTGGGGACTTTTTCTAGGGTGCTAATATTTAGAGGTTTCTGGTAGCATTTTTGGTCTTTTACTAATATAGAAATAACTGAACTTAATACTCAGTTATCAAGACTAATTAGTTTCAAATAGCAAGATACAGTGCCAGCACCTCTGGTGAATCCCTTCATATACTGGCAAATATCTTCCCCAACATAAAAACCTCCCCAGATGTGTTTGAGGGAACATGTCATGTCATGTCTTGCCTGAGCACATTCTTAACACTTGACCCTGATAATGATCTCTGTGACTAAAAGAGTGTACTAAAGAGTGTAACCATCAACCTAAGTACCTTTGTCACTTTGAGTAAGTCACTTTAATTTCTCTTGGCCTCAGTTTGCCCGTCTCTAAAATGAGGGATTGTACTATATCACTCTGATATACCTTCTAAGCTTTAGATCCATAATGCTATGATACTATAATCAGATGGAAATGAATTTTTATCAATAATAAAACAAAGTGCTATAAATTTGCCTTGTAAAATGGGACATTACTTCCAGTCACCTTACTTTGCAGTGTTCCAAAGCCTATTTTGGACAATTTTTCTCAGGATAACATAGAGCAAAGTAGGCTTGTGTTTTTTATTTCTTTGGGAAAAGATTTTAAGTTTAGAATCTATTTAACTTTTCTCCTTCCAATTTAGTTATTTCCAGTGTTTGTAAGGTTTTTCTACTATGACTCCATAGGAGACCTTCAGGACTAAAAGATGCTACTTCTGGGTAAAAAATACAACAGTTAACAACAAACATTTGTGAGTTTCTGATGTATACAGAAGAATGTGCTAGGCATTGGGAGAAATAGCAAGAATTGATAAGACATGGTCCCTGGCCTAGAGGAGTTAATATTTTAATTTAAGGACTGCCCAATGGATAGAAAGCAGGACCTAGAATCATGATGACCAGAGTTCAAATCCGGCCTCAGACACTTCCTAGCTGTGGGACTCTGGGCAAGTCACTTAATTTAGTCTGCCTCACTTTCTTCATCTTCTGAAGGAACTAAAGAAGGAAATGGCAAACTACTCTAATATCATTGCCAAGAAAACCCCAAATGGGGTCAAGAAGAGTCAGACATGACTGAAACAGCTGAACAACAAAACACCAAATAAGGAACAAAATCAGATCTTGGCTATAATACACCATAAACGGAGAAAGATCACAGGGCATATTGTATAGAATGTTGTGATTGAAGTCAGAAAGATCTGAATTTAAATCCTTTCTGGACACTTAGTGATGTGACCATGAGCATGTCACTTAATCCCTTCCTCTCAGGCAACTTTCTAAGATTATGTATTTCAACTGAGCTGTGATTTGTTGGACTGGAGGGGGTTCTATACCAAGTGCTAAGTGAAGTCAGAGGAAGGAAGTCCCTTATATCAGCAGGGAGGCATCATAATACAAAGAACATTTTAGTTGAGTTTTAAGAAATAGGTAAGAATACAACAGGCAAAGTGGAGGAATATATATATATTACAGCAAACACTTATTACATGTCTATGCTACATGCCAGGCATTGTGCTAGGTCTTGGGAATACAGAGACAAACATAAACCATTTCCTACCCTCAAGGAGCTTACATTATTCTATCAGGCAAGACAATAAGCATGTATATGCTATGCAAAATATTTACAAAAAAAATACTAAGGTAATTTGGAGAAAAAGAAGTTACTACCCACTGGGAATTGGAGGAAAAGAGTTTTAGAGAAAAAAAAAGCTTTAGGTGGAAAGTGATATTTGAGCTAATTTTTTCTGTCCCTTTGTTTTTCTTTTTGTTATTATGAACTTGACAAAGATCAATAAGCATGAATATTTCTACAATCAAAGAACATTAAAAAAGACTTGAGATGAACATGGAAAGAAACTAAGGATTCCAAGAATTGGCAGTAATTTGATGGAGTAGAGCAGGGATGAAAAGAAAGAAAATATTTGCAGATATCTTGAAGCTAAATTAGCATTGATTGGAGGGATATGAAAAGTGGAAAAACTTAAGTGAAAAAAAAAACTTTAAAGGCATCTGCTAAATGTAGTTTGATTCCCAAATGACTCATATCAGAAACTTCTGATAAACTTTATTATAATTTTGACAATATTAGCTAATGTAGTGGAGGCAGGGTTGGATAAAATTCCAAACTGACCTTGAAGAGATAAATTAAAACTGATGTGAAAGCATCACAGTCCTCTTAGAGGACAGTTGCATGTAAAATGAAAGGCAGGTGGGAAAAGAGACTAAAACCTGAACTACATGTCAGGTATCTGTCTGCATCACACAATTAGATTATGTTCTTTTGTTTTCTGTGTCAGACTTGTCTTCTCAAGTGTATCCCAAGCACTATGATAGTAGGAACAGTGTCTTAGCCTTCCTTTGTTTCTCCCACAGTGCCTATAATATTGGTAGTAATAGAATTATAGTGTTAAGAATTGTAGGGGACCTCTGTGATTATTTCATCCAATTCTCTCATCTATAGATTAGGAAACTGGGGGCCGGAGAGATAAAGTCACTTGCTGAATGTCACAAAGTAAGATGGAGTCAGGATTCAAATCCCAGGTCCTCTGACTTTAAATTTAGTAGTTTTCCCATTAAACCATGATGTTATATAATAGGTGCTCAACAAATACTTGATTATTAGCTAATTGTTTGAAAAACTTGACCATAATCAGAGAAGCAATTTCATATCCTTAATTACTATTATTTTCGTACTTCTCTGAGTAGTTTTCTTTATTCTCTTCAAATTTCTTTATTATATTCCTTATGCAATAATAAGATCCACTTACTTCCCAGCCTTGAGACTGCAGAATAATATTAGCTGAGAAAATGTGACTTTGGGCAAGTCCCTTGACCTTTCTGGGCTTCAATTTCTTCAATTATAAAAGGAGGGATTTTGGATTAGAAGCTATCTCAGGCAGTGATCTTATGAGTTTTAAATAAAATGCTTAAAACTATGTATACACATCACACTTTTGCTAAGATCAAAATGTCTCCCTGAAATCCCAAATAGGTTTCACTCAGAACTTTCAGATGTCTCTAAATTTTTTTACTTAAATGATACATTGGATTTTAGGTAACATTTCTCACCACTTGACTTCAAAATTGCAATAATCCTAACAATGACTAACATTGCTAGGGTGTTTTACAGTATCTCTTTGAAATAGGTAGAATAAATATTATCATACCCATTTTTGAGATGGTAAGACAGTTTCAGATTGATGAATTGTTTCCACAGTCACATAAAAAATAAGTGTTAGATCCCAAATTTAAATTTGTGTTCCTTGGCTACAAGGATAGGAACCTGTAATATAATTAGTATAGGGAACTACCAGGAGTGGAAAATATGTCTACCATGAGATTGTCATAATCTTTCCAACTGAAAGTCTTAGAAATTTGCCTAAAACCCTGAGAAGTTGCAAGGCTTGCCAGGGGTCAAACAACTATTTTCTGTCAAAGGTGGGACTTGAGTCTAGGTTTAGCTATATTTACTAAACCTTGCTACCTCGTCTGCCCTTGAACATTGTTACAGCATAATCAATTTTTATTAAAGTGCATTCTGGTCCAGTAAAATTTCCACTATACCAGGCTGCTTTAAAAGAAGGGAGTTCTAGGAGTAGTATTTTAGGCAGGCACAGTCATGCATGTCTTTCTCTCACTGATTTGAGCCTCCAAACAGGGACAATTTGCAGGACCATCCAGGGTACAAACAATGCTGAAGTTCTGTATCCTGACAAAAGGAGAAGGGTGAGGTAGGGAAGCCTCAGAAAAGCATTGTCCTCAGTAATTGATTTTATTATAGTTTTAGATCACAACTTTGACCAACAAAGTGTTAAAATAGATTTGATTTCACCACAGCTCTCCCTTCTGCTGAATTCAGTTACGAAACCACATTTCAGTGTCAATGTTTTGATGAAGTCAGTTTGTACTGCGCTCAAGAATCGTTGCAAAGATGGAATTTCCCATTACTTAACAGAAGACAGAATATCCCCAGGCACATTCTCAGAATCTAAGATTTGGAAGAGACCTCCCGAAGTCATTTAGTCTAGCCTTCTCCTGCCTTCTGTTAGAGCAATTTAAAATGGAATGATGAGTGTCTCTCATATTCTTAGAGATCACCAAGGAAAAGTAATTCCACAGCTCCTCCCCCCTTATTCATTGCAACACATAACAAAACTTAGATATTGGAAACTCTTTCTAAGGCTACACTTAAGTCTATTTCATCTTTATCCCTTGGTAGAGATAAAGAACAATTGTTGCCATTCTTTATATAATAACCCTTCATTCTAAGGGAGAGTTATTACAATAGTTCTTAAGCCATCTCAGATCCATATTAAATATAGTGGAACCTCAGTATAATAGTGTCCTCTGTGCCTGTGTTTTGTGACTGGTTTATGTCAATCCAATTAAACTGAATTCGTTAAGAATTTGTTAAAAACTGCTGTGGGCCAGGTGTTTAATGGAAAAGTGGGCTTAAGTTTGGGAGGACATGAATTTGGATCATAGGTATAAAACATGCTAGTTGTGTGATTCTGGGTGAGTCATTTAAACTTTTAGTGCTTAAGGAACCTTTCTGAGATTGGGTCACAGTTAGTTGCTAAGTAGCATCAGTACAAGAAGTTTCCACACCTGGAGTTTCCAATAACAAAATCACTGATCTAGACCAAAAAAAAAGTAGAAAGGAATAAGAAGGAAGGAAGGAAGGAAGGAAAGAAGGAAGGAAGGGAAGGAGGGAGGGAGGGGAGGAAGGAGGAAAGGAGGGAGAGGGATAGAGCGAGAGAGAGAGAGAGAGAGAGAGAGAGAGAGAGAGAGAGAGAGAGAGAGAGAGAGATCACTATGATGCTATGGACAAATATGATATGGTCCCTTTCCTCAAGAAACCTATATTCTATTGGGAAAACTATAAACCAGACTGTCCTAGCATCATAGGAGTTAGACTTGAAAGGGTCCATTAAACTTTCTGTTTTTGCAGATGAAAAAATTGAGGTCCAGAGATGTGAAGTGATTTGCTTAAGGTCGAACAGTAGTCAGTTGCAGACCTGGGATATATATGAACCAGGCCATTTGATTTCAGATCCAGTGCTTTTCCACTATATTTTTATTATATAAGGGTCTTATCTGAGACAAGTCCATCAACAAGAATTTTTTAAGGGCTAACCATGTAACAGACACTGTAAAACATATTCTCTTCAATAAAGGTTCACAATAATTCTGCTTTATAACAAACAAAAATGCTTTTGTGGTACTACTAGGTAGTTCCAGCCCCTCTAAACTGTACTTTCTAAAACAAGGTTTGCCTGAAATATATTCTTAGCTGCTTCCAAAGGGGTCATAAAAATCGGTTGTTTAGTCAAAAGTACACTTTGGTTTTGCCTATGTTGCAGGAAACTTGAGAAACATGTCATTTCTAGATGTGTCCAAAAAATGAGCCATGCTCCTTCAATTGTATCAGGGCTCAGTGTTCTTTTAGGTTAAAGACCTCTCCCCCTCCCCCATTGTGCTAACTCTTGAGCAAATTACTTAACTTCTGTTTGCCTCTGTTTCCTCAACTATAAAATATAGATAGTAATAACACTTACCTTCCAGAGTTTTTGTGATCATCAAATGAGATAGCAATTGGAATTTTACGCAGTGCCTGACACAATAGGCACTATATAGATGTTAGTTCTTCGTATTATTAAAGTTCATTATTATTATTTTTGTTGTTCTTGTTGTGTCAGCAGATGTGCAAGCACTCATAATACACCTGTAGATTCAAGATAATAGTACCAATTTTTCTGGGTAAATACAAAAGGGTACAACTGCATTTCAACTACTCTGGGAAGATTTTCTTAGCTATAAATAGATCTGTACAGGGATTTTGTTGTAGTCAGTGGCTACAAAAAATATTATTGTTTCTCTTTAGCAAAATATATTTATTTTTTTAAGCAATTGGGGTTAAGTAACTTGCTCAAGGTTACACAGCCAGTCATTATTTATGTGTGGGTGCTCATTTTCTGAGGCCAGTTTCGATCTCGGGTCATCCCAACTCCGAGGCCGGCGCTCTTACTCACTGCGCCACCTAGCCGCCCCAAAATATATTTATTTTACTGAACAAATGCTCCTTTTTATTTAGAATTCATTTAAAAAAGAGTTCTAAATTTTCTCCCTCTTGTTCCTCTTCCACCCATTGAGAAGGTAAGCAATATGATATCAATTATGCATGTGAAGTCATGCAAAACTTATCTCCATATTAGCCATGTTGCCAAAAAAAGAAACAAGAAAAATAAAGAAAGTGAATGGAGTATGCTTTTATCTGCACTCAGAGTTTATCCTTCCCGCTTTGGAGGTCAATAGCATTTTTTATCTTTGGTCCTTTCGAAATGTCTTCAAAGTAGCTAACTCTTTCACAGCTGATGATCACTACAACATTGCTGTTATGATGTACAGTGTTCTCCTGGTCCTGCTCATTTTGCATCAGTTCATGTGAGTCTTTCCAGATTTTTCAGAAACTGTCCTGCTCACCATTTCTTATAGCATAATAGTACTCCATCACAATCATAGGCCACAATCTGTTCATTCATTCCCAACTATTGAGCATCCCCTCAATTTCCAATTCTTTGTTAACACAAAAAGAGCTTCTATAAATATTTTTGTACATATAGGTCCATTTCCCTTTTCTTTGATCTCTTTGTGATATAGGCCTAGTAGTGGTATCCCTAGGTTACAGGGTATGCATAGTTTTATAGCCTTTTAGGTATAGTTTCAAATTGTTCTCTAGAATGGTTAGACCAGCTTACAACTCCACTACCAGTGCATTAATGTACCTATTTTTCCAAATCCCCTCCAGAATTCAATATTTCCTTTTTCTATCATGTTAGCCAATCTGATAGGTGTGAGCTGGTACCTCAGAGTTGTTTTAATTTTTATTTCTCTAATCAATAGTGATTTAGAACATTTTATGTGACTATTGATAGCTTCGATTTCATCTTCTAAAAACTGCCTGTTCATACACTTTGACCATCCAAAATATATTTTACACTTACCTAAATGCTTTAACAACTCCCAATTCATAGTCATTTCTATTCCTTGAATTCAGATTCTGAGTGGAAAAAAAAAGAAAGGCATTGGAGGTATCATTATCATTGAAAGTATACCTTCTTCTTCATCACTCTCCTCTCACTTCCTTCACTTACAAATTCTGAGCATGGGCCTCTCCTTTGTTTAGCCCCAAGGCAAAGAAAAAGTTAAGCTCCCTGAAAGTAAGGATTGGTCATTGGTTTTGTCTTTGTATTACCAATGCCAGGCACAGTGAATGATACATACTAGGTGATGATTAAATGCTTAATTGCAAGTGGGAGAAAATGCACAGGAGGAATACTGGAGCTGTCCATTGATTAAGACATGGAATCAAAGACTTTAAAAGATGAATGACTTTAGGGTGAAATTACTATAGGGTCCTAATACTGAAAGATGCAAAGTACATTAGGGATTAGAAAATCTAACCCTTTCATTTTTCACAGCTGAGGAAATAGAAAATCTCAAAGGTTAATTAAAGAATTGACTTCAACAAGCAAAGTTACTTATGGTACTCTGCTAGGATCTGAGAATATGAAGATAAAAATGAATATGTTTCAGACCTCAAGGAGCTTATGTTCTAATTGAGGGATAAAATAAGTACATATTTAGGCAAACACAAAAATACACAATTTTTTAACAAATTACTCAGCATTTAATATTTTGCTAAGTGCTGGGGATACAAATGTAAAAAGTGGAAGTTCCTGCTCTCCTGGAGTTTATATTCTAATAGCAGAATACAACACATTTAAGGGAATGGTGTCAAGGGAAGGAAGTTTTAGTCTAAGAAATTACAGAGATTACATCTATAAGAGATATAATAGCATATAATCTCTTATATAATAGATATAATCTATTATATAATATATATATTATATAATATATATTATATAATATTATATAATATATAATATATATATATCTTATATAATAGATATAATCTCTTATATGCTATGCTTAGAGCAGGTTCAGCTAGATATCACAGTGGATAGAGCTCCAGGCCTAGAGTCAGGAAGACTCTGAGTTCAAATTCAGCCTCTGACATTTACTAGGTGTGTGACCCTGGGCACATCACTTAAATCTGTTTGCCTCAGCAAACAGATCTGTAAAATGAGCTGGAGAAGGAAATGGCAAAATCTCCAGTATCTTTGCCAAAAAAACCCCAAATGGCTGTCACAAAGAGTCAGATGTGACTGAAAAATGACTAAATAACAAAATACCCAGAGTAAGAGGTAGAAAAGGGGAGATGGAAGAGAGAAAGAAGCTGTTAATGAGAAGCAGATATGCTGAGGTGGCCTGGGAGAAATATGTGGAGGGGAGAGTGCTAACAATTTAGGGGGAAGTATAACCTGTGGCCCATAGCCCCCAAAGATTCTGAGCTCACAAAGACCCAGTCCCAGTCATAAGGCTTGCCCCTAAAGGTTCAATTTATTTTCCTTTGGCTTATTGCCTCCATCTGGATTAATCCATCAAAATTGTCTAAACAAAATTTAGATAGAGATTGCCGCAGATGTGGTAGAAGAGTGTCCAAATCTTATGCAGGTACTCAAAATCCCATATGGTCATTGAATTCAGGACATCCTTTGTTTCACTCTATAGAAAATTTGTAAAAGACCAAGGACTCAGTAGAGTCCATGAAGTAATTCAGAAGTATGAAACACTCAGCCCTTCAGATCTTTACCTCCCCCCAAAAGGGAAATAAACATGGGCTTGCTATTTCAGTAACTGTAATTCTAGTGAGGGGCAGATGGGTGGTACAGGGAATAGAGTGCCAGACCTGAAGTCAGAAAAACCCATTTTCCTGAGTTCAAATCTGGCCTCAGACACTTCCCAGCTATGTGAGTCTGGGCAAGTCACTTAACCCTGTTTACTTTAATTTCCTCATCTGTAAAATGAGCTGGAGAAGGAAATGGCAAACCACTCCAGTATCTCTGCCAAGAGGGTTACAAAAAGTCAAACATGACTGAAAAAACTGAACAATAAATTCTAGTAATCCTTCTTTCCCACAGTTCTACCATTCTTCTCAAGTCTCCTAGTATCGCTGTGCTTTAGATTCCCCCCAAAAAGGTAAACATACTTTGGAGCTTTCAAGCAATAGTCTTCTCATCAAGCTTGAACTGTCTGAATAACTCACTAGTTTCACCCTTTTAATACGGTAGTGTGCAAGGACAATATGGTCTACCTTTTTCCTTCTCCAAGGAACAGTATGAACCAGGAAATCTACACTCCCTCTAGAAGGACTTACACTCTCTTAAACTGCTTAAACTCTCAAATTCAGGAATTCTTGAACTTGGAAGAAACTTTTAAAGCTGGTGTTCCTCAAGAGAACTTTCTCTGCTAACCAGCTAGATTAATTATCATACTACTTTAAAGCAGAGGTATCCAATATGGGAGCTACATGCAGTTCACAACACTGCTGTTTGGGTCATGACCCAGATTAAAATTTAATTGGGAAATATTTGGGAAATTAAATAGAAATGTAATGAAATGTAGACAATATTGCATTTTAAAACTGTCAATATATGGCCCACTGGTACATCTTTGTGAAGATTGGTGGCCCCCTTTTCTACTTGAGTATGATAAATGGCCTTAAAGAATTCATAATCATTCTTTTTCCCTTTTCTACACATGGCA
Source organism: Gymnobelideus leadbeateri (assembly GCA_011680675.1). Classification (NCBI taxonomy): domain Eukaryota; kingdom Metazoa; phylum Chordata; class Mammalia; order Diprotodontia; family Petauridae; genus Gymnobelideus; species Gymnobelideus leadbeateri. The sequence continues at coordinate 19,747 of WOXC01009801.1, read as the reverse complement.
GCAGGGTTTAGGAACAGTATGGTTGAGCTCTTTTCTCTGTTTATGTTCAAGCACATGTTTAACATGGCCATGTGCTTCTGTTGCAAATCTTTACCACTGCTTCCAGAGGAGAGGGAGAGAAATAATACCCTTGCACCCCACATTGTACTTGGGAAGAATATCCATGGTATAAAGTGAAGTTCAGATTAAAAAAAAAAAAAAAAGCAGAGTCCTCCAGAACTGAGAAATCTTGCTTGCTTCTATAGGCCAGGAGGAAATGTGACTGATTTTCAGTCAACCAATCACTTGTGCTGTGAATCATTTTACATAGTGGCAGGTACCTGGCAGGTGTCAAAAAAATTTACTCGGGTGTTTTTCCTGAATTCTTTATGGCAGTTAGGTCTGTAGCTGCTCTGTTGCTAGATACCCTAACTTCTGTGACTCAACTGAGCTTCAGTGTACTACATGCCAAGACATATAAGGGAAAGGAGTAAGCATTTACATAATGCGTACCTTGTACCAGGCACTGTGTTAAGTGCTTTTACATATATTATCTCATTTGAACCTCACAAACAACCTTACAATGTAGGTACTGTCATTATCCCCATTTTACGCTTGGGGAAACTGATGGAAACAGAGGTTAAGTGACTTGCCCTGGGTAATGGCTAGTATGGGTCTGAGGACATATTTTATCTCAGGTCTTCCTGTCTCTAGTTCCCATACCTTGTCCACTAGGCCACCAGCTACCTTTCTCTCTCTCTCTCTCTCTCTCTCTCTCTCTCTCTCTCTCTCTCTCTCTGTATGTGTGTGTGTGTGTGTGTGTGTATACACACACACACACATATATATGTATATATGTATATATGCATAGAATACCTATATGGAAGAGAATACACCAGTACCATGAAATACTGGAGACTGGAGGAGGGATTGCATTGGGATAGACAGCAATTTTGCCTGACATACATGTAAACAGAATGGTAGATAGAAAGAATTTTGGATTTTAAGCCAAAGGAAATGGATTCAAAGTCTAATTTTTCTTGTTATATGATAAACTTTGGTCAAGTAATTTTACCTTTCAAGATGTTAGTTTCCTCATCTATAAAATTAAGGTGGGGGGGTTAATTGACCTTTCGTGGTCTGGTAATATTCCTGGTAGCTTGCCTCCCCTCATTCTGCATCGAACTCCTAAACTTGACCCTTCTTTTTGACTTTGAGCCATCCTGCACCCACCCACCCCACAATCCCTTCATTTGTGGACATTCTGATAAAGCAAACTTTTTATCTGGCCTGGCCCTGATTTGTATTTTCTTAGATCCCCATTTGGAATCTACCTTGCTTTTCGTCAGTTGGTGGGATTTCTGTCAGCTCCAATGAGCAACACATGTTATCTGCCCCAACCCTTGCTGGAGATATGATAGTCACCTGGTTAAATTTCATGCTGATTACTGTATTTCAATATTTTCTGAAAACTTTAAAATTAAATCTAACCATTGCTTTAATGAGAAAAAAAATCAGCATCTCTTTCTTCAGGCTTCCTTGACTTTATTCCACAATATCAGCAGCATTATGTTGTCAATTATAGTCAATTATGTTAAGATTATGTAAGCACCCAAGGTATGTCAGCCCTACATAGGAGCAAGAGTATTTTAGGGACATAGAAGTACAAAATTAAAGTGGAGTGTATTTTTAAAGCATCACTCCAATCCTTACTATCCTGAGGCAAAATTATTGCCCCACCATTCACTGAAATCAAAGCTCATTTTCTGTCATTCAAGGCAATTCAGGGGTTTCTGAAAGGTTCCTGATGAAAAGCACTCAAAACTCGTGGTCTCATTTAGTCACAGGATGTGTCTGAGCAGCGAATGTTTCCTTTCAGATCTGGCTTCTCCACGTGGCGAAGCTTCACCTGGGCCATCATAGCTTCAGTTAGCTGTGTCAAGGTTCTTGGTCCAGAGGTATCCAGTCCTTAGAGGTCTTGAGAAAATAACTCCAAGCCCAAAGGAGTTCTGCACAGAAGCAAAGAAGGACAAAGTCAGTCAGCTCTCCATAGTAAAGGCAAATGCAGACTTAGAAGCCTATATCACCTCTGGCCTCCAAAGGTTTGGTGCCTCCTTTGCACTCCAAAGTCTATTTGCTCAGCTGGCCCGAACTCAGTAATAAGAATAAGAATAATAACTAATTTTTTATAGGTCACTGTGTGCCAGGCACTGTGCTAAGCACATGATATCTTACTGATCCTTGCAATTACCCTGGGAGGTAAGTTTTTTAGGTGATACTGCAGTGGTTTACCATTTCTATCTCCAGCTTATTTTACAGATAAAGAAACTAAGGAAAACAGAGGTTAAGTGACTTGCCCAGGGTCACACACCTAGTAAGTGTCAGATGCCAGATTAGAACTCATGGCTTCATGGCTATAGGCTCTATCCACTGCACCACCGAGCTGCCCCAGTCATGTAGAGTAAATGTGATATAAAGTCTTTACTAATGTGGGAAGGAGCAGAGGCCCACAAGATTATAGATTTTAGGAGGTAAAAGGACCTTTCAGGTCACCTAGTCCAGCCCTCAGATTTTATAGAAAATAAAGTTATGACCCATAGAGATGGAATGACTTGCCCAAGGTCATACAACTATTAAGCAGCAGAGTGGGGATTTGAATCTAGGTCCTTTGACTATTCATATTTGTTGCATTATATCATGATAAATCAATACTTAAAAAAGGAGACCACATTTCTTGGTCTCCTGGGGCTCATAGGTCCTCATGAATATAGATTCAATTCTATTTCTCTTGCTTTCAAGGATTACTACTTCTACTGCTCCTTATATTACATGTCTAATGGACAGTGTTAGAAGTATAGTAGAGTTATTATCAATTAGTCATTACTGTAGCTGTTCAGTCTGGCATTGCTGCTATCTCCTTGTTTGCTAGAAAAGTACAAAAAAACATAGGCAATTTTGTCCAGGTATGAATGACCTCTTGAACTCTGGAGGATTTTGTCCCTGATATAGCCTCTCCCTCTCTCCCTCCTCTCTCTCTCTCTCTCTCTCTCTCTCTCTCTCTCTCTCTCTCTCTCTCTCTCTCTCTCTCTCTCTCTTTCCCTCTCTCCCTCTCTCCCTCTCCCCCTCTCTCCCCCTCCCCCTCTCTCCCCCTCCCCCTTTCCCCTCTCCCCCCACATAAACATACACACACATCTCCATCTGAAAGGAGATATCTTAGGGAAATGTAGAAATAAGAACAATTTACTCAAAGTTGAAAGGGTTTGAATCCTGGTTCTGATTACTTGGTGCCTGATCTTGAGGAGGCATTTCACCCTTGGGACCCCAGTTTCTCATCTGTAAAATAAGAATTTTCAATTGGAAAATCTCTAAGATGCCACTGAAGACCAATTCCCTATGACTGACCTTATTTGAAATGAGTTAATTTATTTCTCTGAAGAAAGGGGAAGAGAAGGAACTAGACTTAACTATACTTTAATCTGTGAGGGAAACTCCTGGAAACTACCTCCACCAATGCAGATTAAAACATTCATGTGTAGCTTATGTCTTAGAAAGTTTCCTGAGGAGACTTTAAGTGATAGCCATAGTCACACTGTAAATAAGTTTTAGAGGTGGACCTTCCACTTTGGTCAATCCTCTATATACCTTATCAGGAATTCTTAACCTTTAGTCTATAGATTAAAAAATCATTTTGATGACTACATTTCAATATAATTTGTTTCCTTTATAATCCTTTGTATTTTATTGTATACATTTTAAATCATAATTCTGAGAAGGCTTAATCAGATGGTCATAAGAGTTTATGACACAAAAAAGGTTAAGGAATCCTTTACTCTACCATCTGAGCTCTCTAATGAATAGATTGTAAACTCCTTATGGGTAAGTAACAGTTCATTTTTTGTCTTTGTGTCTCCAGCACTTAGCCCAGTGTATAGCATGTAGTAGGATTCTTATAAAGGCTTGTTCATTAATTGACAGTAGATAGATTATAGATATATAGATAGAAAGACAGTAGATAGATTCTATACAACATTTATTATTAAACATAAGAATGATTATACGATGAATCTATTTCTTTAAATTGGTCACATCATGTACTTCATGTTTATTTAAAAAGAAAGTTGCTTTTATTATTATAGTATTGACCTTTTGTTTTAATAAAACTTTAGCTTGAAACCATTTGTTCAGTTCGTTCACTTACAAGTAATTTATTAAATACTTCTTATGTGCAAAATATTGTACTAGGCACTGGAAGGTATATAAAAATGAATAATAGCCCCTGTCTTCATAGAGTTTTATTCTACTAAGGGGAGGTGTGGTAAATAATACAAACAAAACAATTCCATAATTAGAAAATAACTCTAATGAACTGGGTACTTATAAGGACCACAAATCTAAAGTCTGAAGGGATGTCATATACCTCATGGCCCAACCCCCTCATTTTCACAGGTGAGGAAACTGAGACCCAGGAAGGTTAAATTACTCATCCAGTGTCTCACAAAGAGTCAATATAAGATATAGAATTTGAACCCAGATATTCTGACAATGAAAACAGCACTCTTTGTACCGAGACAAATTGCCTCCTACTTCAGTACTTTTAAACATCCTCCATCTTTGGCCTGGAAGGGAGAAAAGAAATGTGGAAATCACTCAGAAGCTTAACCCCTTTCAAAGAAACACATTGGGATTTTTGAGTTTTTTTTGTTTATTTTTGGTGGAAGGCAGCTAGTTGATGCACTATTATTGAGATGACAGGTGACAATCTTCTGATCATTAGGCCAGGACTTAGGAAGATCTCAGTTCAAATTTGTCCTCAAAGACTTGCTAGTTGTGTGACCTTGGGCAAGTCACTGTATTTTTCTGCCTCATTTTCCTCATTTGTAAAGTAGAGATCATAATAGTACTCACCTCACAAGAGTTGTGATAATGAAATATTTCTAAAGGACTTAGCACACTGCCTGGCACATAGTTGGTACTTAAATGACTGTTCTTCCTTCCCCTTTCCTATTTGGGAAGGGCTAGAGTAACCTACAAAAATCTCATTCTCTTCTCAAGGTTTTGTTCTGGAAACAAATTCTCATTGTTTACTACACAGTAATGTAATACATAAAGGATCTAGAGCTGACAAGGCTCTGAGCCACATTGGACCACATCTTAATAAAAAGCAAATTCACCATATTTTCTCCTAAAATAGAATGCTAAGGTCAAGGAGAAGAGAGGGAAAGGGAAATGCATGGGAGTCTGGTTAAGTGAGAGTTCGAGTTTCATTAGGCTTGTTAATCATGATTTCACTGTATTTACTTCACAGCAGGCTTTGGTCCATCGCACTGGTATTCCCCTGAGGGCTTTCTTACCAGTTCCTTAGGGAACCCATGATTTCCTCATTCACGATCAGTTGGTAGCTTCACTATTTAACAGTCCCAACCCAGACATTGTGCGTTAGGCCAGAAAGGTCAAACACTGACCCACAGACCACATATAAGAATCCAATATAATCAGATTAAAATGTAATTAGGGAATGTTTAAAAATAAATGAAATACAATAAAACATAGATAATGTTAATATGTCAGTTTCTAAGTCAATATGCAGCCAATAGGGATCCCTATATAGAGCTTAATGACCCCTACTTTTTATTTGTGTTTGATAGCACTGCTCTCCAATGGTTTTCAAAGGTGTTTTTCATTCTCAAGGCCAAACTACAGAGGCAGCATAAACTCTATAATAAAATCAAATTAGATATTACTTCAGCTACATTTTCTAAATTTTCTACATTTTAAAAGAAAAAAATAAAGCTTAAGAATCATGATAAAGATTTTGATATTAATATGAAACAGGATGCATCAATGTTATGAAACATATAATAGGAATTTCAACTTAAAATATAACAGTGTTTTGTATTTAAAGAGCTGTCCTGAGTCAGGAAGATCTGGGTTAAATCTTGCCACTCACACATGCTGGTCATCACTTAATCTTTCAGTGCTCTAAGTCTAGGCAAGTCTAAGATTATAAATGGCAGAGCAGGTGGTGATCTGTTTCCTCATCGAGAGGAATTCTTTATACCAATGCAGTCATGGCTCCATGTTGATCCAATGTTAACTAGAAATGGAAAAAGGGTAATTTGGAAGTTCAAAGTTTGCAGCCATAACAGCCCTATAAAATAAGAGCTATTTTTACTGTAGGGGCAGCTCAATGGTGAAGTAGATAGAGTTCTGATTCAGAAGTCCAGAGGACCTGAAATCAAATCTGAACTCAGACACTTAATAGCTGTGTGAATTTGGGCAAGTCACTTAACACTGTTTGGCCTCAGTTTCCTCATCTGTCAAGTGAGCTGGAGAAGGAAATGGCAAATCACTTAATTGTCTTTTCCAAGAAAATGACAAATCAGGTCACAAAGAGTCAGATGTGACTGTAACAATGTAGCAGCAAGCACCCCAGCATTCCCAGAGTGGCTGCCAACACAGGTTCTTAGATCTGCTTTTCAAAAGGAAAGTAACTCAAAATGGGTTAACAAGCTTACTTTAATCAAACAAATATATATTACCTAGTTCAGGGGAAAAAGGTCAGCACCCCAAACTTCAGAGTTACAGAACTTACAGATCAAACAGACAGGCTTCCAAACTGTCCAACCATTATATCAATACCAAATCACAGTTACCAGAGAGGGAAGCATCAACATCTGGGTTTTCAAAGCCGGGGGGCTCTCAACAACGGCTTCCCAGAGTCTCATCTGGTCAAATCACACAACACTTCTCAAAGGGAGCCCCAAAGCAAAGCCTCTCATCAGAGTTTATATAGCCTTCTCCTGGCTCAGAGATTGTAACAACCTCCTTGACCCACTGCCCAATCACAAAGTATCAAGGTGTGGGCTTTCCTGAAAAACAAGCCTCCCACCACAGGCTCCAGGTGCACTTAAGCTAGGGGCAAGGAAGATCTTTAAATTTGCATTTCCATTACAAGTGACCAAACAACATTATTAATATAATTTTATAGATGAGGAAACTGAGCCTGAAAAAAAGTTAAGTAATTTTCCCAGGTTCCTACTGCTAGTAGGTATATGAGACAAGATTAAAACTCAGATCTTTATGACTCCCAGTCCCATGTTCTTTCTATTGGTCTTCCTAGCTGCCATCAGATTTAGTGTCAGAAGGGTCCTTAGAGGCCACTTAGTTCGACTCCTTGTATCCTCCCATTTTCTGCTTCAGGAAACTGAGGCTCAATTAAGACAAAGTGACTTACCTAAGGTTGCCCAGATAGTAAGCAGGAGAGATTTGAACTCAGATTCTCAGGTTCGAAATCCACCACTCTTTCCAGTACACCAAAGGCTTAATGATATTAATTCTTTCTTCCTCAGTACACCTTAAGGATTGGTATATTAAATTAGCTATGGAGTTGAAAATCCAGAAAGTGAGGGGAGGGGAAGCAGTGGAGTAAACAAGAGCCCTTGGTTAGCCACTATGATATAGTGAGGTAATGAGGCAGCTATCTGTATGAGTAGGGATGGGAAAGGGTCATGGCAATAGGGAGAGGGAGAGCTGCATTGCAGAAAAACCAATGACCCTGTGTATGCCTTGCTAAGTAATAGGGATATCCAGCTTGTCACAAGAACCCACGCCATATAATAGCAATTTCTAATGCCACAGGAAGGCATGAGGTTCTAAACTTTCATTTGATCTCTTTTGTTAAAAGATAAAATGTTTTTTCCCAGGAAATGGTAGGACCAAGAGAATTTAAGTCTCTAGAGCCTTTAAAACATAATCAGAGCTTCTGCCTGAATTCTAGGTTTACCTTTTTTGGTGTCAGCCTTATGTGTCGCTAGGTAAGTCACATTATCTCACGGTGTGACCCTAACATAGGGGTTTGGGGGAGCATCACCTTTATTCAGGGTCAATGCAGAGCATAGCTGTGAATTAGGTCAAGTTTGGCTTGGACTCATACAGCTTTTTTGTTCTGTGTTGTTTGGCCTGGTCAGTAATTTCATTCTCACTCTGCTTGTTCTATTACTTTTCTCTTCTGCCACCTGAAAAAACCTGCTCGCAGATCCTTCCCATGTACTAAGGTATAGTGAGTGGTAATAGCATTTCAGTGTCCACAGTATTTACATTTTAATGAATTAAAAGAGTTAGCTTAAAATTTTTTTAAAAAAGAGTTAGCTTAAATGGATAGTGATAGTGTAGTGGGATTACATGCAGCTGCCAATGAATGGGAAAGATTTTTGTTCTTTTTTTTTTGGCATGGGCATCTTCCCAAACATACTGATCAAGCCATTATTAACCCAGAATACCCCCCTCTGTATCTATTGGATGTTTATGTTCAGACTTAGCATGCTTTTCAGTGAATAGATAATTAATTATAAATAACCTGAGAAATGAAGTAAGAGTTTAATAAATGTTAATCTTCTGTCCCTACTTTCGTGTATATATGAAGGATCTGAGAGCTCATAGGAAGAGGACAAGTAGAGTGAGGAATGGAGCCATTAAAGGGGCTTTGGAGTCAGTGGACTTGAGTTTGAAAGCTCGTTCTGCCCCTTCCTACGTTGGGGAGGTCACTTGACCAATTTGGACCACAGCTTCCTCAATTTCCTCAACTCATTTTAAGGAGGTTAGACTAGGTGACCTTTTGAGTCACTTCCAATTCTTTATCTATGATCCTATTTTTCTGTTTCCCAAAAAAAGGTGTCCTGTGGAATATATGTATGTGTGTGTATACATGTGTGTGTATGTATGTATATAAACATATACACAAAAATATAGGTATATGTAACTATATGTATACATACATATAAGTATATGTGTATATGTATATATCTGGTGGTATCTTTCTCCTTCTGATATATGAAGATTTTAGGAGCTGATATTAAAAATATGAAGGAGAACTTTTTCATCTCTACAGACCCAAACTCATTCTATTCCAAAGTCAATTAAAATATTGCATTTAGCTTGCTCTCAGTCATTAACTCCCTGGCCAATTTAGAATAAAATGGAAAAATACTATAGATTGATTTGTTCTGATTTTTTGTTTGTTTTCTCCATGTTGGATATGGAAAGGTTTAGACATTATTATTTATAAATTTTTAAGAATTTCTACAATATCAGGTGTTTATATTATTTTAGTAGTCTTGGTGAGAAGCAAAAAAATGTAAGTTTCTATGTTATGAAGAAAGCAGGGAAAGAAAAAGAATATTTTTTAATGTAACTCAAACTATTGCCTTCCTATGTCAGTTTAAGGTGGCCAGACACCCCAGTTTGTATAACATTTGCAAAGTAAGCAGGTGTCATATGGAAACCCTAAACCAGGACAAAGATCTTCATATTGTTTTATAAGGAAAATTAAAAGTGAACTATAGTGATTTGTAAATGACCATATCACACATCAAACTTTTGAAGGTATTTTATTAATTATGCTGTCACAGAATAATTCCTGTTATTTTTCAGTGTGTCTATAGTTTGGCATATAGACCCTAGATAAAAAGCAGCCTACAACCTGATTCTATTGCAGAACAGGATAAGAGACACTCCTCCCTCCTCATCCACAGAAGAGAATCCATGCCCTCTTCTAAGTCCATAGTCACAGGCTTAGCATGGTGAATATGCAATAATAATAATAAAAAAATTAATGAGTTGTTTTTTAATAAGACCCAGACTTAAAAAGTATCCATTGCTTGGTACCACAAGTTACTTTACCTAGCTAGCTTTTGGTAGTGTGTGAAAAATTGAGAAACTGCCACCATCACTTCTACCCCTTGAGCCACTGACAGATCTCCCCCAAGCTGCCATTAACTGGCTGATCCTATTACACAGACATGTCTTTATCAATGTCTGTCTATTTGCTATGCTTAAAAGATGTCCAGGATTCTGAGTCATTGTAAACATAGTACACAATATTTTTAAGGCTACCATTACTTTTACTAATTTCTGCAGGTAAATTAAAACAAGATAAGTCAGTTCGCCAAAAAACAAATAAACCAAAAAAGGGAGTCGTGGCATTGTAGTCTAAGTGATCAGAGGATAATATGGTCCTGCAACCTGAGGAAGCATATTACCACTTACAATGGACTTTTATATTTTTATTAAAGTGTATTATCATCAGGGGTGGCTATGTGATGCAGTGAAAAGAGCACCAGTCTTGGAGTCAGGAGGACCTGAGTTCAAATCTGCCCTCAGACACTTAACAGAAAAACTAGCTGCATGACCTTGGGCAAGTCACTTAACCCCAATTGCCCTCCACATAAAAAGCAAAAAAACAAAAATGTGTTATCATAAATCCTGTTTTCTTTAAACTTAATCAAACGACTTTGAGGTTCTGGTCTTTGCTACTTTACATAATTTTTCTCTCCTCTCCCTCTTTCTCTTTCTTTCCTCCCTCCCTCCCTTCCTTCCTTCCTTCCACAACATAATAACAGCTTCCCAAATATTTGTTGAATGAATTAAGAATGCTTGTTTCAGCAACCACATTTTTTAGCATTATAAGCACAGTATCAGGTCCTGTGAAGTCCTGACGTTCCATTTTAGTTTGGGCTTTAGACGACCTTCAGTCACATCACTTAATTTCTCATCTTCTGTTTCTCCACCTGTGAGAAATAATACTGCCCGACCTCTCTTGAGGCATGAGTAGTGACAAGATTAATTAATGAATGTAGTGAGCCAGAAACCCCTAACTCATCCATAAAATCATCTTGGCTTCCCCAGACCAGTGTGGTATTCCAAATCATATTAGAGGGTAATTAATATAATGTCCAACTTAACAGGAAAGTGTGTTCATTCAAATAGAGTGACTATTTGAAGTAAATTCCAGTTAAAACAAGTCATAACAATCTACTTGCTTTTCTTGGGTCAGTAAAAAGCTTATCTATTAGCAACTGAGTGGCTTCACAAATCATAGCCTACCTCTTCTTCTTGTTTTAAAATGGCAATTATAAATCACTTCCTACACTGCACAGAAATGATATTTTCCCAGCTGGTGGGAGGTATGTGTGTGCATCACTGACCACTGCTATATGAAAATTATTCTTCATTGAAGTGGTCAGAGTCCCCCAAATACCTTCACATTAAATACCACACCTTTTCTCAAGTAGGGCAAATAACCTGAGAAAACCTAAATGCTTGAGGGATTTTTTCCTTATTATATCTTTCTGTAATATGCTGGCAACTAACATTCAGCATCCTCATCTGTGAAATGTGAAGTCATTCTCACCTACTTCACAGATTAACTAACATAATAAATACTATGTTTGGTTTCTAATTCATCTAATTCAATGATCATGAGATCATTGAATTGGGATGCTATCTGGGAGAGACCTTACAAGGTCATCTAATTCATCCCTCTGCTTTCCAAAAGGACTGTATATTTTATTACTCTTCAAGAATCAAGATCACCAGAGTGGATTCCACAGCTTGTGCAGAAAATCAGGCTAATGTCAAGCAATTATCCTCAATAGGGAATGATTCCTTATAGCTAATCAAACTTGTTATAGATTGAGCCATTTCTACTTTTTATCCTCAATGGAAATAACAAACTAGCCATCTTCCATGCCATCTATCATTTGCCTGAGTCCTTACTTTTTTTTGGTGGGGGGTGTACTCTAGGGAGACAATAAATTAAACCTGTAATTTTTTCGTCATAGGGACTCCCCAGCTCCTAGTTAGGAAACATCTACAACTAAGGGAGATCAGCAAGTCATATGAAATTATAATCATAAAAGTGGGAGGTTAAAGTGATTTATATAGTATCACACATGTGCCAGAAGCTGGACTTGAACCTAATTTCAAACACTTAAAGGTTTGCAAAATACTTTACAAATGTTTCACTTTATCCTCATGATGACCCTGGAAGATTGTTGTTATTATTACGAGGAAACTGAGGTTCAGGGTCACACAGATAATATCCAAGGACAGATTTGAATGTAAGTCCTGACTCCAGGCACATTATTCTATCTACTACATCACCTGCCTGGCTAACAACAATGAACTTATGGTAGGGTTTTTATTCACTACACAATGCTGCCCATCTTTTAGTCTTTGGATAAAATTATTAAATTATTCTTATCTCTCCACTGAAAAATTTCAGACCCCAGTCAACTTTGCTCATTGTTTATTCTCTTTGTTTAAATCCTAGATTGTGTTACCTGATGATTATAACAAAGATGAGCATTTAAAATATTGTTTCTACATATGGAAACTGGTTCTTTATAAAGCGTCTCCATGGCATTGTTCTTTTAATGGATAATTTGAACCATGGAAATGATTAGCTAACATAAGAACTTAGAATACACGTAGCCAAAGCCAAAGTCTAGTTTGGACTGCCTGGATGTCATTTCTACCCATCTCTCAGTTGTATGGGATAATAGAGAACAGACAAAGTCCATCCTTCATGATGCACCAGCCTTTTTTTAACCAATACTTTCTTGATTAGCTTGCATTTTCTCTCCTTTTCTTCCCTTTCTTTTTGCTCCCTCAGCTTAAGGATATATAAGGGCCAAGAGAGCGCAAAAACCAAGGTGAATGAGGAGAAGCTAAGGTCCCAGAGAATACACAAACCACAAAATTACCACCTGAATAATCAACCTAACCATCTGTCTCCTCTTTAAAAGAGCTATAACAAAATAAAACAGACTCACCCAGGGAAGGCAGTCTTTGGGGGTGAATAATATAAAGTATTTCTCTTTTTGAAAACTGTAAGCATTTAAATGGAGGTCAACTAAGATTTGTTCTGCCCCTCTGACTTATGAACAAGGAAATATTTTGTTATCAGACTCTAAAGGCTATGAAGTCAGAAAAAAACTCACTGATTTTATGGAGCAAAAACAATAAACATGAGACAGAAAAATTGTGTGGGTATGGACTAAGGAAATATCAAAAGAAAAATAATAGATATGTATATATGTAGTTAAATTCATTCCTGTGAACTCATCAGAAGGCACAGTTGTAGTGAGTTAGGTTTTTTTTTAAATACTGGAGATTCCCATGCCTCCAAAAAACACCCTAAACATTCCTTCTTCCCTCAATAAAAACTTTTTAACCATGCTTTCACTAATCAGTAGCAAGTGTTTAACATAATGTGCATGTATTTTGCTTTTTTTTTTCTTTTTTTGGAGGGCAATTGGGGCTAAGTGACTTGCCCAAAGTCACACTGCTAGAAAGTGTGTCAAGTGTCCAAGGCTGGATTTGAACTCAGGTCCTCCTGACTCCAGGGCCAGTGCTCTATTCACTGTGCCACCTAGCCACCCCAGTGTGCGTATATTTTAATATAACATGTGTGCATGAAATTTTAGGGAACAAAGATTTAAGCACATACATATGCATCTCCTACTTTTTAAGGTCAATGAGGCATCCTAGTCCCTGACAAAGGGTTTAATTGAAGGAGCTCTCAAAATGTGAGCTGGAGACCCTGTTATCTCTTCAGGGGGCCAGAATTATAAAAATATTAAAATGTTTTCATTTCTAATATGATAAATATTGTAGATACCACCCATATAAATAAAAGCTCTTTAGGTGGGTGGTCTTCAATAATTTTAAGAGTGCAAAGGTGGTACTGAATTTGAAAAGTTTGAAAACTTTTAGGTTTTTTTTTTTTTTTACTAAACTATAAATCTAAACCTTGAAGTGACCTCAGAGGTTTTTTGGCTTCTATCCCTTCAGTGTGTAGATGAAGAAACTGAAGTTTGAGGAGATTGAGTGACTTACCCACAGGGATTTGAACCCATCTTCTTAACTTTGCAGCCAATCCTCTTTACACCATACTATGGCTATCATCTCCATTGAAGATAAGAAATGAAGAACCCAGATCCACTGTTGTAAAATAGGCTATATCACTAAAGTTAATTATTTTGCCAATATTTGGAGACATGCTTATGTTTAAAAAATGTAAAAGGTGTATGAAAGCAGTTTTTCTGAAAGTTTGCACAACAAATGTTTGATAGTTATTTGGTCTTTGACTATGTAGATCATCATGGAATAGAAATGTTTTGTGTTAAGAAAACCAGGGACAAGAGAATGCCCACCATTACTCAGAGCAGTATACTTTTCATAATTAGATCTGTGATCTACTTAGTGTAGAGAACTCCCAGTAATGAAATCCCTGTGCCAACACAGATAGGCAACTGTTCTGCAACTTAGAATCTTAAGGGAGTTGACTGGGGGACTCCAAAGGGTTAAATCACTTAATCAGGATCATACCATCAGTAGATGTCAGAGGCAAGGCTTGAAGCTAGTTCTTCTCAATTCTGAGACCAGCTTACTATCATAACTATCATGGATTGAGATTTGGAAAGAAATTTAGGGGCCAGGCTGCTTTGAATAACTGTCCAGGGAATTTGGTCAGCTTAGACATTCAGGCTGGGTATTCCAGAACAAAAATTACCTGCATTAAAACAAAAGAGTCTTTTGTGACCTCAATTGCTTAAAAAAATTACCATCACCACCAATTTGCACTGAAGTATTTATCATATAAAAATAATTGTGCTAGCAATAAAGGAGACAACAAAGTTTAGAGATGAAAGCTTCATTTGGTTGGATCATTTCAGGCACAAACTATGACTAAAAATTGTCCAGCTCCATTGCTTGGTTCTATAGGTTATAGAATGTCAGCTACTTTAAAATGAGGATACTCATTAAAATATCAGCTTTGCTTTGCTTCAAGTGAACAAGTTGGACTAATTGTCTGTCTAGCCAATTCCTTGCATTTTGAATATACTGGTATAAATTCCTAATGTTACTTCTAATGGTTATTTTTGAAACTTAAAGATTAGAAATGGAAAAAAAAAGATTCACTGCATCATCAAATCATTTTCACCTGAGAAATAATAAAGGTATATTCCCTATGGCAATTTTTCACAAGCAATTTATTCATTTTATTAGAGCTCAGTTTATGAGCATCTCAGTCAATTGATGGGGATTCTGCCATTTATGCTAGAGGGCTATTGAAAAGTCGTAATAAATCTCACTGATATAGAGCTATTTTCCTTTAATATTTAATTCCATTATTCCTAATTATAATAGCTAACTAGGATGACCCTAAACCAAAATTTCTTAATCTTTTTTGTGTCATGGATCCCTTTAGCAGTCTGGTGAAACCTATGGACTTTCTTGGAAAATTTTTAAGTTCACAAAATAAAATACAGTTACAGAGGTAATTATTTATATTAAAATATACTTACCAAAATATTAAGAAAAAATTCATAGGTCTCCTAAAATTTCCCCCTGGGTTCTGTTGTGGGGGGATGGGGCTATTGACCCCAAGAAATTCCATCCCAAACAATTCTTTATCTAAGGAGATATTTAAATATGAGTTTTTGTAAAGATCAAAAAAAAATCTATGCCCAGGTTTATCCAAAAATAATATTAGAAGCAAATCTTCTAGGACTAACGCAGGGGTATCCTGGAGCCAGCTCAAAGGGCTCAGGCTTAAGAAAGTAATGGATAAAATGTTAATAACACAAATTAAACTTAAAAGTGTTTCCTGCTACATTTTTAGAGAATTGTTAAATATTTATCAGCACACCCCTGGACCTACTCCAAATTCAGACTTCTGGATGCTTATAGCTCTAGTCTCCCCAAACGCCCTTAGCAACACATAGCATAGACTTGACAGCTAGGATCATAGGACTTGGAGCTGGAAGGGTTCTTAGAGGTCACCTAATCAAATCTCCTCATTTTGTACAAAATGGAGGATTTTGCCTTATAGGCACACAAAGCACATGGAAGTATAGTCAACAAATATTTATAGATACCTTAATATGCACAGGACGTTTGGAAGCTTGATGGAACTTTATAGCCCTGGGGGGCAGAGGGTAAGGGAAGCTTGTCAAGGATGAATAAGAAATGAGTCAATTGCATTTTATTTCGTTTGTACATGTGCATGACAGACTCTGGAATTTATTTTCTCTTGTATTAAATGCAGGAAAGAAGGTTTATTGAAAGTTAAGGGGCATGGTAATGGAGAAAGGTTAGGAGCACCCATTGCAGTCTAGTCTAAACTCTTCATTTTACAGATAGGAAACTGAGACCTGGAGAAGGTAAATGACGTATCTAAGATCCCATAGATATTAGGAATTTAAATCATTGGGATTTAAGCTCAGGTTCTTTGACTCCTAATATAATTCTCTTTCCCCTGGGATTCAAGGAATTATAGTCACTTGCCCTTGGGGAGTTAACAGAATGTCAGCTTTTTCATAGCTGGTAGTATGTTCACTCCTTGAGAGCCTGTTGTTCAGTTGTTTTTCAGTCGTGTCCAACTCTTCATGACTCCATTTGGGATTTTCTTGGCAAAGATCCTGGTTTGCCATTGCCTTATCCAACTCATTTGGCAGATATGGTTTGTCCTTCTTTCTCGAAGAGGACCGTGACATCAGGGAAATGATGACATGACTTGCAATTGACTTTGATTTGAGTGAGGGAGGGCTGTGCAAGGTTACCAGCTTAACTTTCTGTTTTAGAACCATCTGGCTCCAGTAGCCAGATATAGATCAGGACAACTGGAGATGGCTCAGGATGCAGTGGGAGACCTTGGCCCTTTTAAGCTAAGGTCTTTTCAGGTTCTCACTTCAAGTGAGGCAATGAATAGGCCTCTTTAAGAAGTGAGTCAAGGAATGGCCCCTTTAATAATTAAAAAAATCAAACTTAGAGGGGAATATCCTCAGGGTTGCTGGTCAAAAGAAAAACAGTTACTATTTACTTTCACTATAAGCCAGGAGGGCCCAAAAAATAACCATTAAGTGGTGCTTGGGCAGGGACTTATTGTTGTCCAATATATAAGATCCAGGGTAAATTGGGTTTACAGATTAGGAAACTGAGGAAAAACAGGGTTGACTTCCCCAGGATTACAGAGCTAGTAAGTATCTGATGTCATGTTTGACTAAAAATGAATATTTCTGATTTCAGACAGGGCACTCTATCCACCCTGCCACCGAGCTGCCCATCTTAAAAGTCTAGATTGTTTATTTTTGTCTTTGGCACAGTGGATAGAGCTCTAGGCCTGGAATCAGGAAGACTTATGTTTAAATCTGGCCTAACGCCCTTACTAGATGTGTGACCATGAACAAGTCACTCCTGTTTACAATTTATAATCCTATTTTCCTCAGTTTCCTCATTTGTCAAATGAGCTGGAGAAGGAAATGGCAAATCACTTCAGTATCTTTGCCAAGAAAACCCCAAATTAGATCACAAAGAATCCAGATATGCCTGAAATGACTGAACAACAACAGTAATCCTCAGGACCTAGCATAATGCCAGAGGTGCTTAATAAATGTGTGGTTTTATTTTTTAATTAGATTTTGTTTAATTTTTAGATCCTCCTCTTGCTCCCACCTACCTCCCCCGACACACACACTGAGAAAACAAGAAAAATAAAATCTCTATTAGCAAAAACATATGTAGTCATGAAAAACAAATTCCTGTACTCTCTATGTAAAAAAAATACTCAGTTCTGAGTCTATCATCTTTCTATCAGGAAGTGGATAACATGTTTCATCTTGAGTCTTCTGGAATTATAGTTGGCCATTGTTTTGAACAGAGTTTTAATAAAGACTTACTGAATGATAACCCTGCTCCCCTTTGTTGGACCTAGAATTATATTGATATTGTTGGCTCCCAGTAAAAACTCCCTCTTCTGTTGTAGATCTGTATCTACTTATTGTCTTATTGTCTTAGAGAGTTGCTTGGAACCCTGAAAAGTTAAGTGATTTGGGATGACTAGGTGGCACAGTAAATAGAGCACTGATTCTAGAGTCAGGAGGACCTGAGTGCAAATCCAGCCTCAGACACTTAACACTAGCCATGTGACATCAGGCAAGTCACTTACCCCTAATTGCCCTGCCTTCCTCCCTCCAAAAAGAAAAAAAAAGTACGTGATTTGTCCATTGTCCTGTAGTCAATATATGTCAAAAGCAGAACTTGAATCCAGATCTGTCATGTTTCTGAAGCCAACTGTCTATGCATTACACCACACTAACTGAAGGTCACATGGAAAGGTAATGATGCAAGGTAGTATGAGGTAAGTGCCAAAAAGAGTGGTTCCGTCATTGTGTGCTAAAAGATTTAAGAGGAAAGTGAGATCACCTTGGACTGGTATAGTTTCATGGAGGAGATGAGATAAGGTTGGCCTTAGAGGAACTATTGGATTCAGGCATGTGGAAAGGAGAGGGAAGAGAATTTCATGTGAGGGAGTAAGCAACCTCACAGTCCTCTTATGCACATATGAAGTAGATAGGGTAACATTATATATACCCATTTTACAGGTTGTTAAGTACCACATTCCCAGCTTTTCCCTTTCTTCAGAATAACACTTCAATTCAGCATTTATCAAGCACTTGTTATGTGCAAGGTATATGTGAGACCCAGCCCAGTAGTAGTGAATAGAAAGTGTGCCTTGGACCCAAGAGGACCTGAGTTCAAGTCCTGGCTCTGTTCCATATTGCTTGCCTGTTTGACCCTTAGCATGTCATTTAACATTTCCTCTCTAAGTTGCCAAAAAGAAGACCTGAATTAGCAAAGAAATTTCCTCACTGGGAGCTCTCTAGAGAGATGAAATCACAGGCAAGGTTAAAAAAAATGTTCTAGGCAATGTGCTGGAGGGATACAAAGACAATAGCAAAAATAGCCCCTGCCTGCCTTCAAGGAGCTTATACTCTACTGGGAGGATACAACATATACACAATTAAAAAAGGAGAAAGTAGCAATTACAATGTTACATTTTAGGACTGGGAGGGACCTTCAGAGAAACATGAATCCATTTCTCTGTCTTCACGTTGGCCTGTGCTTAAACCAGCCCAAAGAGATTGCTGCACATTGTTTCTAAAAGCCTTCTGAACAGCAATGTATAGCTCTGGGGTCAAATGACCTGACCTCAGATCCCACTTCTAATACTACTTGTGCGACTTTGAGCAAGCCACTCTACTACCGAGGCCTCAGTTTTCTCATTTGTAAAATGTACATGGTCTCTGAGGTCCCTTCCAGTTCTGAGAGCTACAATTGCTTGTATTGATTCTAGATCAATGATTCTGTGATCCTTCATTGAACTTCCCTCACCATCGAGAATATCAGCTTTAAAGCTAACCCTCCCATGATACAGTTTTTAATGCCCTTCTTCAGTGTCAATGGAGACCCCAGGACCTTCTTTAAAATGATCCAATTCCCTTGGCAAGGAAGCCTGGGAGGAGGGCCTGCAGAAATTCCAGGAGGCCTGACAGAGGGATGACTAATGACTGCTCATAGACACCTTTCTCTCACACTGAGGAAGAGCCCTGTTAGTTCTTTTCACTTGTCAAAGCTGTAAGCTTATTTAGATTAGGAACCTATTTCAATTGTAAATCCAGTGGGCAGAAAAAGTTCCATGTTTAGGACACTGCACAGCTGGTACTTCCTATATGTTAAATAATTCATCTTCCTCTGAATGAAGAATCTGAAACTGCGTAGCAGAGATGCTGTAAATCTCAAGGTAATATTGCAAAACCTAGTCACTGGTACTAAAAATGGAAAAGGTCTCCTAAATCACAGAGTCCATCCTCCCACGGCTTTGGGAGAAGCCAGGGAGGCAATACTTTTTGCTAGCTTGATTTCATCCCACCCTAGGTACAGAGGGAAGCTGGCTTGCCTTGGGATCATGTGATAAAACTCTGGGGAGCTAAGCCAACCATTCTGCATTTCATAGGTTGTCATTACAGTGCCACTCATACCCAGGGTTCTGTCTGAAAATGAAATATTTTGACTTCTCTTTAAAAAAAAAAAAACAAGAAAATATGAGTCTCCAGAAATCTGAATGTAATCATTGAAGAAAAAA